>OX453041.1:2587500-2602500 GCA_949699805.1 Tromatobia lineatoria | reverse complement strand
ACGCGGAACACACCTTTTTCGGGTGCGACCGCTGGACTGGACTGCGACTGTAACTCGAGGCAACCGTTGGAGACATCACCCCGGACAACATCGTCCGGGTGATGCTCCACTCGACAGAATGGTGGCAACTAGTCGCCACCTACACAGAGACGATACTGCGACGAAAAAATCTGGACGGCTGCCTCGCCTGACGGAGCAGACGGACTAGCGTCACGCGACACAGAGCACGGACAACATCACGAACGGACGTACACAGACAGAACCCCCCACCAGAAGTAATATGAAAATAGTTCCTGGTCGGGGGGAAGACAGTAAGGAGAGGGCGGTTTAGTGGGTATTACAACCGGTTGGTTGGTGAGTCCCACAGACACCCCCAGCGTAAAAACTAGGGGACATCCGTAAACGGATTCCGCAACTCCTTTCATAAAAAAAAAAAAAAAAAAAAAAAAATACATGCAAACCAGAGTTCCGACCAGAGATCGGAGGAACGCTTTTATTAGATCGAAACCAATCGGTGGCGGGTTCGCTCGTCCACCGTCGTACTTGGTGACTCTAAATAACTTTGTGCTGATCGCACGGTCTCGTACCGGCGACGCATCTTTCAAATGTCTGCCTTATCAACTCTCGACGGTAGGTTCTGCGCCTACCATGGTTGTAACGGGTAACGGGGAATCAGGGTTCGATCCCGGAGAGGGAGCCTGAGAAACGGCTACCACATCCAAGGAAGGCAGCAGGCGCGCAAATTACCCACTCCCGGCACGGGGAGGTAGTGACAAAAAATAACGATACGGGACTCATCCGAGGCCCCGTAATCGAAATGAGTACACTTTAAATCCTTTAACGAGGATCCATTGAAGGGCAAGTCTGGTGCCAGCAGCCGCGGTAATTCCAGCTCCGATAGGGTATATTAAAGTTGTTGCGGTTGAGAAGCTCGTACGTGAATCTGTGTGTCACGATGTTGGTTCACCGCTCGCGGTGTTTAACTAGCATGCCGTGAGACGTCCTACCGGTGGGCTTAGCTCTTCACGGGGCGGTCCAGCAAATATCCCATCGCGGTGCTATTCACTGAGTGTCGAGGTGGGCCGGTACGTTTACTTTGAACAAATCAGAGTGCTTAAAGCAGGCTATCTCCGCCTGAATACTGTGTGCATGGAATAATGGAATAGGAGCTCGGTTCTGTTTTGTTGGTTTTCGGAACCCCGAGGTAATGATTGATAGGGACAGATGGGGGCATTCGTATTACGACGTTAGAGGTGAAATTCTTGGATCGTGGCAAGACGGACGGCACGGGGCCTAGTCGACAAAGTTCCTCCGAGAAAAAGTTAATGTTCGACGAAGGTTAGTAAGAAAAATCGAGAAATATAATTTTAAAAAAAGTTCATGTTCGATGAAAGTTAGAAAAATCGGAAAAATAAAGATTTAAAAAAGTTTATGTTCGACGAGAGGGAGTGAAATCGACAGAATTTCGTCGAGAAAAATTTAATGTTCGATGAAAGCTACCCTGGTCGACGAAATTTATTGGAGAAAAAGTTAATGTTCGATGAAGGTCAGTGAGAAAAATCGTGAAATATGATTTTGAAAAAAGTTTATGTTTGATGGAAGTTAGAAGGATTGAAAAAATCAAGATTTAAAAAAGTTTATGTTCGAAGAAAGGGAGTGAAGTCAACGAAATTCCTCCGAGAAAAAGTTAATGTTCGATGAAGGTGAGTGAGAAAAATCGAGAGATATGATTTTGAAAAAAAATTTTATGTTCGATGAAGGTGAGTGAGAAAAACTGAGAAATATGATTTCCGAAAAAGTTTATGTCCGGGGAAAACGAGTAACTAGTTTTAGATTGAGTCGATGAAAAGTTTATGTTTGATGAAGGTGCGAATAATATAAAAAATTGTGTTTCGAAAAAATTAATGTTCGTTGTAAGCGATTTACTGATATCTTATGAACTATTGTTCAAATGTTGTCAAGGCCTTATTTTTATCCATTCACGACGTTTTTCAACATTTTGTTATTTGTCTCGAAAATATTTCTAAGTCCAGAATGACGAAATTTTTTTGGACCCCGAACCGCACGTTATTCCCCTCTAAGACCCATGTATAAGCCGTCGGGCGCCGAACCGCATGCCGATGCTTTCGTTACTGTATGAGGAGTCGTTGCTACGATGCGACCTAGTCTCGCTACACGACAATTCATTGACGACGATGATGGCTGCGTATATACGCACTTCAGTTGTATTTTCTACAAATATCACACAGCATTACCACGAGTCGGTGTCTATGACCGAATGGCTCTTATGTGGTAAACGCCTCTGGCGATATAAACGAAATACACTAAATGTATACCGAGCATCAACTCTCCCAATTCCGGGCGAAAATAAATGTACGAAAATATATAATTATATTTCGTTACAGAAACGAAACACGTGAATAAATGTGTAAAAAAAATTACACATCATGTCGCTTAGAATAAAAATATTTCTAGCGTCAAGAGAATTCTCAATATGAGAAAAAAAAAAAAAAAAAAACCCGAAAGATCGAGAAAACATGGATTCCGACACATATAATGAATAATAAACACAAGAGAAGTAAGAAAGAGGAATATGAGAAGGTGCGATCCGTAGCCGAGCTTTGATGTCTATCTTGGTGGAGATATTCTTAGCTGAGCAATCTAATAATGAGGAACAAGAAATAAACGAACGTGTTTCATTCAATATCCCTGTAGCTCTGTGTGCTCGCACATCAGAGTCTAATAGAGGTTTGATGAACACTTCGAGAAACAAAGGTTCAGTTTAATCTCTTCAAGAGCTCTCTCGTTGAAATATAAAACAACGAAGCTCCCTGATTGATCCTGCCAGTAGTCATATGCTTGTCTCAAAGATTAAGCCATGCATGTCTCAGTACATGCCGTATTAAGGTGAAACCGCAAATGGCTTATTAAATAAGTTATGGTTCCTTATATCCATTAGAGGGCAAGTCTGGTGCCAGCAGCCGCGGTAATTCCAGCTCCAATAGCGCATATTAAAGTTGTTGTGGTTAAAAAGCTCGTACGTGAATCTGTGTGTCACGATGTTGGTTCACCCCTTGCGGTGTTTAACTAGCATGCCGTGAGACGTTCTACCGTTGGGCTTAGCTCTTCACGGGGCGGTCCAACTAATATCCCATTGCGGTGCTCTTCACTGAGTGTCGAGGTGGGCCGGTACGTTTACTTTGAACAAATCAGAGTGCTTAAAGCAGGCTATCTTCGCCTGAATTGTGTATGCGAGGAATAATGGAATAGGACCTCGGTTCTGTTTTGTTAGTTTTCGGAACCCCGAGGTAATGATTGATAGGGACAGATGGGGGCATTCGTATTACGACGTTAGAGGTAAAATTCTTGGATCATCGCAAGACGGACGGCACGGGGCCTAGTCGACGAAGTCCCTCCGAGAAAAAGTTAATGTTCGACGAAGGTTAGTAAGAAAAATCGAGAAATATAATTTTAAAAAAAGTTCATGTTTGATGAAAGTTAATAAAATCGAAAAAATGAAGATTTAAAAAAGTTTATGTTTGACAAGAGGGAGTGAAATCGACAGAATTTCGTCGAGAAAAAGTTAATGTTCGATGAAAGCTACCCTAGTCAACGAAATTTATCCGAGAAAAAGTTAATGTTCGATTAAGGTCAGTGAGAAGAATCGTGAACTATGATTTTGAAAAAAGTTTATGTTCGATGAAAGTTAGAAGAATTGAAAAAATCAAGATTTAAAAAAGTTTATGTTCGATGAAAGGGAGTGAAGTCGACAAAATTCCTCCGAGAAAAAGTTAATGTTCGATGAAGGTGAGTGAGAAAAATCAAGAAATATGATTTTGAAAAAAGTTTATGTTCGATGAAGGTGAGTGAGGAAAATTGAGAAATATGATGTCCGAAAAAGTTTATGTCCGATGAAAGTGATTAACTAGTTTTAGATTGCGTCGATGAAAAGTTTATGTTTGATGAAGGTGCGAATAATATAAACAATTGTGGTTCGAAAAAATTAATGTTCGTTGTAAGCGATTAACTAATATATTATTAATTATGGTTCAAATGTTGTTAAGGCCTTATTTTTATCCATTCACGAGGTTTTATAACATTTTGTTATTTGTCTCGAAAATATTTCTAAGTCCAAAATGACGAAATTTTTTTGGACCCTGAACCGCACGTTATTCCCCTCTAAGCCCCATGTATAAGCCGTCGGGCGCCGAACCGCATGCCGATGCTTTCGTTACTGTATGAGGAGTCGTTGCTACGATGCGACCTAGTCTCGCTACACGACAATTCATTGACGACGATGATGGCTGCGTATATACGCACTTCAGTTGTATTTTCTACAAATATCACACAGCATTACCACGAGTCGGTGTCTATGACCGAATGGCTCTTATGTGGTAAACGCCTCTGGCGATATAAACGAAATACACTAAATGTATACCGAGCATCAACTCTCCGAATTCCGGGCGAAAATACATGTACGAAAATAAATAATTATATTTTGTTACAGAAACGAAACACGTGAATAAATGTCTAAAAAAAATTACACATCATGTCGCTCGGAATAAAAATATTTCTAGCGTCAAGAGAATTCTCAATATGAGAAGAAAAAAAAAAAAAAACCCCGAAAGATCGGGAAAACATGGATTCGAACACATATAATGAATAATAAACACAAGAGAAGTAAGAAAGAGGAATAAGAGAAGGTGCGATCCGTAGCCGAGCTTTGATGTCTATCTTGGTGGAGATATTCTTAGCTGAGCAATCTAATAATGAGGCACAAGAAATAAACGAACGTGTTTCATTCAATATCCCTGTAGCTCTGTGTGCTCGCACATCAGAGTCTAATAGAGGTTTGATGAACACTTCGAGAAACAAAGGTTCAGTTTAATCTCTTCCAGAGCTCTCTCGTTGAAATATAAAACAACGAAGCTCCCTGATTGATCCTGCCAGTAGTCATATGCTTGTCTCAAAGATGAAGCCATGCATGTCTCAGTACATGCCGTATTAAGGTGAAACCGCGAATGGCTTATTAAATCAGTTATGGTCCCTTAGATCGTACCCACATTTACTTGGATAACTGCGGTAATTCTAGAGCTGATACGTGCAAACCACAACACGGACAACACGGACATCCCGGCAGCCCACATATTCACGGCGGCAGAGCTCACCAGGGCTTCTGACGCGATGAAGACTGGGAAGGCACCGGGACCTGACGGTGTACCGGCGGAAGTTATCCGGCTGATGGTTAACCTGAGGCCGGAGATACTTCTCGACCTGTATAATATTTGCTTCACAACGGGGACGTTCGGCGATCGGTGGGAGACGGCGGGGCTCGTTCTTATCCCCAAAGGTAAGGGCGACCCTAACACGCTGTCCGCCTACCGACCGCTGAATTTACTGGACACGACAGGTAAACTTTACGAACAACTACTGAATCGGCGACTGACGGACGCAATACAGACCAGTGGGGGCCTTTCTGACCTCCAGTTCGGATTCAGAAGGTGTCGGTCGACAATTGGAGCGATCCAAAAAGTCGTCGACTCTTTCCTGGACCTGTACCGACACTGCCATGCGGCGCGACCAATCGTGCTGCTGGCGACTTTGGACATCAGGAATGCCTTCAACTCGGCTAGATGGGTAGATATTCTGGAGGCGCTGGAATGCAACTTCAGAGTCCCGCCTTACCTAACCCGGGTTGCAAGGAACTACCTGAAAAACAGACGGATCACGTACGAGACGACCGAAGGACTGGTGACGAGACAGATCACCGCGGGGGTCGCCCAAGGGTCGATACTGGGACCAGACTTTTGGAACAGACTGTACGACGGCTTGCTCAGGCTGGAGCTACCACTCGGTGTGGCCCTCGTCTTCGAGCGAAGGAGGATCTATGAGGTAAGCGCTGACATTGGACGACAGGACGCGGCAGTCGCGGAGCGCGTGACGATACGAACATGGCAAGACAGATGGACAGAGGAACGAACGGGTAACTGGACGAAACGACTTATAAAGGACCTGAGGCCGTGGATCGGAAGGAAGTTTGGTGACGTAAATTTCTACGTTACCCAGCTCCTGACAGGACACGGATATTTCCGAAGGTACCTTTATAACATGAAGAGAGTACAGACGCCAAACTGTAAGTACTGCGAACATAAACGAGACGACGCGGAACACACCTTTTTCGGGTGCGACCGCTGGACTGGACTGCGACTGTAACTCGAGACAACCGTTGGAGACATCACCCCGGACAACATCGTCCGGGTGATGCTCCACTCGACAGAATGGTGGCAACTAGTCGTCACCTACACAGAGACGATACTGCGACGAAAAAATCTGGACGGCTGCCTCGCCTGACGGAGCAGACGGACTAGCGTCACGCGCCACAGAGCACGGACAACATCACGAACGGACGTACACAGACAGAACCCCCCACCAGAAGTAATATGAAAATAGTTCCTGGTCGGGGGGAAGACAGTAAGGAGAGGGCGGTTTAGTGGGTATTACAACCGGTTGGTTGGTGAGTCCCACAGACACCCCCGGCGTAAAAACTAGGGGACATCCGTAAACGGATTCCGCAACTCCTTTCATAAAAAAAAAAAAAAAAAAAAAAAATACATGCAAACCAGAGTTCCGACCAGAGATCGGAGGAACGCTTTTATTAGATCAAAACCGATCGGTGGCGGGTTCGCTCGTCTACCGTCGTACTTGGTGACTCGGAATAACTTTGTGCTGATCGCACGGTCTCGTACCGGCGACGCATCTTTCAAATGTCTGCTTTATCAACTCTCGACGGTAGGTTCTGCGCATACCATGGTTGTAACGGGTAACGGGGAATCAGGGTTCGATTCCAGAGAGGGAGCCTGAGAAACGGCTACCACATCCAAAAAAGGCAGCAGGCGCGCAAATTACCCACTCCCGGCACGGGTAGGTAGTGACGAAAAATAACGATATGGGACTCATCCGAGGCCCCGTAATCGGAATGAGTACACTTTAAATCCTTTAACGAGGATCCATTGGAGGGCAAGTCTGGTGCCAGCAGCCGCGGTAATTCCAGCTCCAATAGCGTATATTAAAGTTGTTGCGGTTAAAAAGCTCGTACGTGAATCAGTGTGTCACGATGTTGTTTCACCGCTCGCGGTGTTTAACTAGCATGCCGTGAGACGTCCTACCGGTGGGCTTAGCTCTTCACGGGGCGGTCCAGCAAATATCCCATCGCGGTGCTATTCACTGAGTGTCGAGGTGGGCCGGTACGTTTACTTTGAACAAATCAGAGTGCTCAAAGCAGGCGATCTTCGCCTGAATACTGTGTGCATAGAATAATGGAATAGGACCTCGGTTCTGTTTTGTTGGTTTTAGAACCCCGAGGTCATGATTGATAGGGACAGATGAGGGCATTCGAATTACGACGTTAGAGGCGAAATTCTTGGATCGTCGCAAGACGGACGGCACGGAGCCTAGTCGACGAAGTTCCTCCGAGACAAAGTTAATGTTCGACAAAGGTCAGTAAGAAAAATCGAGAAATATAATTTTGAAAAAAGTTTATGTTTGATGAAAGTTAAAAAAATCGAAAAAATGAAGATTTAAAAAAGTTTTTGTTCGACGAAAGGGAGTGAAATCGACAGAATTTCGTCAAGAAGAAGTTAATGTTCGTTGAAAGCTACCCTAGTTGACGAAATTTATCCGAGAAAAAGTTAATGTTCGATGAAGGTCAGTGAGAAAAATCGTGAACTATGATTTTGGAAAAAGATTATGTTCGATGAAAGTTAGAAAAATTGAAAAAATCAAGATTTGAAAAAGTTTATGTTCGATGAAAGGGAGTGAAGTCGACGAAATTTCTCCGAGAAAAAGTTATTTTTCGATGAAGGTGAGTGAGAAAAATCGAGAAATATGATTTTGAAACAAGTTTATGTTCGATGAAGGTGAGTGAGAAAAATTGAGAAATATGATTTCCGAAAAAGTTTATGTCCGATGAAAGTGAGTAACTAGTTTCAGATTGCGTCGATAAAAAGTTTATGTTTGATGAAGGTGCGAATAATATAAAAAATTGTGTTTCGAAAAAATTAATGTTCGTTGTAAGCGATTTACTAATATATTATTAATTATTGTTCAAATGTTGTCAAGGCCTTATTTTGATCTATTCACGACGTTTTATAACATTTTGTTATTTGTCTCGAAAATATTTCTAAGTCCAAAATGACGAAATTTTTTGGACCCCGAACCGCACGTTATTCCCCTCTAAGCCCCATGTATAAGCCATCGGGCGCCGAACCGCATGCCGATGTCTTCGTTACTGTATGAGGAGTCGTTGCTACGATGCGACCTAGTCTCGCTACACGACAACTCATTGACGACGATGTTGGCTGCGTATATACGCACTTTAGTTGTATTTTCTACAAATATCACACAGCATTACCACGAGTCGGTGTCTATGACCGAATGGCTCTTATGTGGTAAACGCCTCTGGCGATATAAACGAAATACACTAAATGTATACCGAGCATCAACTCTCCCAATTCCGGGCGAAAATACATGTACGAAAATAAATAATTATATTTTGTTACAGAAACAAAATACGTGAATAAATGTGTAAAAAAAATTACACATCTTGTCGCTCAGAATAAAAATATTTCTAGCGTCAAGAGAATTCTCAATATGAGAAGAAAAAAAAAAAAAAAAACCCCGAAAGATCGGGAAAACATGGATTCGAACACATATAATGAATTATAAACACAAGAGAAGTAAGAAAGAGGAATAAGAGAAGGTGCGATCCGTAGCCGAGCTTTGATGTCTATCTTGGTGGAGATATTCTTAGCTGAGCAATCTAATAATGAGGCACAAGAAATAAACGAACGTGTTTTATCCAATATCCCTGTAGCTCTGTGTGCTCGCACATCAGAGTCTAATAGAGGTTTGATGAACACTTCGAGAAACAAAGGTTCAGTTTAATCTCTTCCAGAGCTCTCTCGTTGAAATATAAAACAACGAAGCTCCCTGATTGATCCTGCCAGTAGTCATATGCTTGTCTCAAAGATGAAGCCATGCATGTCTCAGTACATGCCGTATTAAGGTAAAACCGCGAATGGCTTATTAAATCAGTTATGGTCCCTTAGATCGTACCCACATTTACTTGGATAACTGCGGTAATTCTAGAGCTGATACGTGCAAACCACAACACGGACAACACGGACATCCCGGCAGCCCACATATTCACGGCGGCAGAGCTCACCAGGGCTTCTGACGCGATGAAGACTGGGAAGGCACCGGGACCTGACGGTGTACCGGCGGAAGTTATCCGGCTGATGGTTAACCTGAGGCCGGAGATACTTCTCGACCTGTACAATATTTGCTTCACAACGGGGACGTTCGGCGATCGGTGGGAGACGGCGGGGCTCGTTCTTATCCCCAAAGGTAAGGGCGACCCTAACACGCCGTCCGCCTACCGACTGCTGAATTTACTGGACACGACAGGTAAACTTTACGAACAACTACTGAATCGGCGACTGACGGACGCAATACAGACCAGTGGGGGCCTTTCTGACCTCCAGTTCGGATTCAGAAGGTGTCGGTCGACAATTGGAGCGATCCAAAAAGTCGTCGACTCTTTCCTGGACCTGTACCGACACTGCCATGCGGCGCGACCAATCGTGCTGCTGGCGACTTTGGACATCAGGAATGCCTTCAACTCGGCTAGATGGGTAGATATTCTGGAGGCGCTGGAATGCAACTTCAGAGTCCCGCCTTACCTAACCCGGGTTGCAAGGAACTACCTGAAAAACAGACGGATCACGTACGAGACGACCGAAGGACTGGTGACGAGACAGATCACCGCGGGGGTCGCCCAAGGGTCGATACTGGGACCAGACTTTTGGAACAGACTGTACGACGGCTTGCTCAGGCTGGAGCTACCACTCGGTGTGGCCCTCGTCTTCGAGCGAAGGAGGATCTATGAGGTAAGCGCTGACATTGGACGACAGGACGCGGCAGTCGCGGAGCGCGTGACGATACGAACATGGCAAGACAGATGGACAGAGGAACGAACGGGTAACTGGACGAAACGACTTATAAAGGACCTGAGGCCGTGGATCGGAAGAAAGTTTGGTGACGTAAATTTCGACGTTACCCAGCTCCTGACAGGACACGGATATTTCCGAAGGTACCTTTATAACATGAAGAGAGTACAGACGCCAAACTGTAAGTACTGCGGACATAAACGAGACGACGCGGAACACACCTTTTTCGGGTGCGACCGCTGGACTGGACTGCGACTGTAACTCGAGACAACCGTTGGGGACATCACCCCGGACAACATCGTCCGGGTGATGCTCCACTCGACAGAATGGTGGCAACTAGTCGCCACCTACACAGAGACGATACTGCGACGAAAAAATCTGGACGGCTGCCTCGCCTGACGGAGCAGACGGACTAGCGTCACGCGACACAGAGCACGGACAACATCACGAACGGACGTACACAGACAGAACCCCCCACCAGAAGTAATATGAAAATAGTTCCTGGTCGGGGGGAAGACAGTAAGGAGAGGGCGGTTTAGTGGGTATTACAACCGGTTGGTTGGTGAGTCCCACAGACACCCCCAGCGTAAAAACTAGGGGACATCCGTAAACGGATTCCGCAACTCCTTTCATAAAAAAAAAAAAAAAAAAAATACATGCAAACCAGAGTTCCGACCAGAGATCGGAGGAACGCTTTTATTAGATCAAAACCAATCGGTGGCGGGTTCGCTCGTCCACCGTCGTACTTGGTGACTCTAAATAACTTTGTGCTGATCGCACGGTCTCGTACCGGCGACGCATCTTTCAAATGTCTGCTTTATCAACTCTCGACGGTAGGTTCTGCGCATACCATAGTTGTAACGGGTAACGGGGAATCAGGGTTCGATTCCAGAGAGGGAGCCTGAGAAACGGCTACCACATCCAAAAAAGGCAGCAGGCGCGCAAATTACCCACTCCCGGCACGGGTAGGTAGTGACGAAAAATAACGATATGGGACTCATCCGAGGCCCCGTAATCGGAATGAGTACACTTTAAATCCTTTAACGAGGATCCATTGGAGGGCAAGTCTGGTGCCAGCAGCCGCGGTAATTCCAGCTCCAATAGCGTATATTAAAGTTGTTGCGGTTAAAAAGCTCGTACGTGAATCAGTGTGTCACGATGTTGTTTCACCGCTCGCGGTGTTTAACTAGCATGCCGTGAGACGTCCTACCGGTGGGCTTAGCTCTTCACGGGGCGGTCCAGCAAATATCCCATCGCGGTGCTATTCAATGAGTGTCGAGGTGGGCCGGTACGTTTACTTTGAACAAATCAGAGTGCTCAAAGCAGGCGATCTTCGCCTGAATACTGTGTGCATAGAATAATGGAATAGGACCTCGGTTCTGTTTTGTTGGTTTTCGAACCCCGAGGTCATGATTGATAGGGACAGATGAGGGCATTCGAATTACGATGTTAGAGGCGAAATTCTTGGATCGTCGCAAGACGGACGGCACGGAGCCTAGTCGACGAAGTTCCTCCGAGACAAAGTTAATGTTCGACAAAGGTCAGTAAGAAAAATCGAGAAATATAATTTTGAAAAAAGTTTATGTTTGATGAAAGTTAAAAAAATCGAAAAAATGAAGATTTAAAAAAGTTTTTGTTCGACGAAAGGGAGTGAAATCGACAGAATTTCGTCAAGAAGAAGTTAATGTTCGTTGAAAGCTACCCTAGTTGACGAAATTTATCCGAGAAAAAGTTAATGTTCGATGAAGGTCAGTGAGAAAAATCGTGAACTATGATTTTGGAAAAAGATTATGTTCGATGAAAGTTAGAAAAATTGAAAAAATCAAGATTTGAAAAAGTTTATGTTCGATGAAAGGGAGTGAAGTCGACGAAATTTCTCCGAGAAAAAGTTATTTTTCGATGAAGGTGAGTGAGAAAAATCGAGAAATATGATTTTGAAACAAGTTTATGTTCGATGAAGGTGAGTGAGAAAAATTGAGAAATATGATTTCTGAAAAAGTTTATGTCCGATGAAAGTGAGTAACTAGTTTTAGATTGCGTCGATAAAAAGTTTATGTTTGATGAAGGTGCGAATAATATAAAAAATTGTGTTTCGAAAAAATTAATGTTCGTTGTAAGCGATTTACTAATATATTATTAATTATTGTTCAAATGTTGTCAAGGCCTTATTTTGATCTATTCACGACGTTTTATAACATTTTGTTATTTGTCTCGAAAATATTTCTAAGTCCAAAATGACGAAATTTTTTTGGACCCCGAACCGCACGTTATTCCCCTCTAAGCCCCATGTATAAGCCATCGGGCGCCGAACCGCATGCCGATGCTTTCGTTACTGTATGAGGAGTCGTTGCTACGATGCGACCTAGTCTCGCTACACGACAACTCATTGACGACGATGTTGGCTGCGTATATACGCACTTTAGTTGTATTTTCTACAAATATCACACAGCATTACCACGAGTCGGTGTCTATGACCGAATGGCTCTTATGTGGTAAACGCCTCTGGCGATATAAACGAAATACACTAAATGTATACCGAGCATCAACTCTCCCAATTCCGGGCGAAAATACATGTACGAAAATAAATAATTATATTTTGTTACAGAAACAAAATACGTGAATAAATGTGTAAAAAAAATTACACATCTTGTCGCTCAGAATAAAAATATTTCTAGCGTCAAGAGAATTCTCAATATGAGAAAAAAAAAAAAAAAAACCCCGAAAGATCGGGAAAACATGGATTCGAACACATATAATGAATTATAAACACAAGAGAAGTAAGAAAGAGGAATAAGAGAAGGTGCGATCCGTAGCCGAGCTTTGATGTCTATCTTGGTGGAGATATTCTTAGCTGAGCAATCTAATAATGAGGCACAAGAAATAAACGAACGTGTTTTATTCAATATCCCTGTAGCTCTGTGTGCTCGCACATCAGAGTCTAATAGAGGTTTGATGAACACTTCGAGAAACAAAGGTTCAGTTTAATCTCTTCCAGAGCTCTCTCGTTGAAATATAAAACAACGAAGCTCCCTGATTGATCCTGCCAGTAGTCATATGCTTGTCTCAAAGATGAAGCCATGCATGTCTCAGTACATGCCGTATTAAGGTGAAACCGCGAATGGCTTATTAAATCAGTTATGGTCCCTTAGATCGTACCCACATTTACTTGGATAACTGCGGTAATTCTAGAGCTGATACGTGCAAACCACAACACGGACAACACGGACATCCCGGCAGCCCACATATTCACGGCGGCAGAGCTCACCAGGGCTTCTGACGCGATGAAGACTGGGAAGGCACCGGGACCTGACGGTGTACCGGCGGAAGTTATCCGGCTGATGGTTAACCTGAGGCCGGAGATACTTCTCGACCTGTACAATATTTGCTTCACAACGGGGACGTTCGGCGATCGGTGGGAGACGGCGGGGCTCGTTCTTATCCCCAAAGGTAAGGGCGACCCTAACACGCCGTCCGCCTACCGACCGCTGAATTTACTGGACACGACAGGTAAACTTTACGAACAACTACTGAATCGGCGACTGACGGACGCAATACAGACCAGTGGGGGCCTTTCTGACCTCCAGTTCGGATTCAGAAGGTGTCGGTCGACAATTGGAGCGATCCAAAAAGTCGTCGACTCTTTCCTGGACCTGTACCGACACTGCCATGCGGCGCGACCAATCGTGCTGCTGGCGACTTTGGACATCAGGAATGCCTTCAACTCGGCTAGATGGGTAGATATTCTGGAGGCGCTGGAATGCAACTTCAGAGTCCCGCCTTACCTAACCCGGGTTGCAAGGAACTACCTCAAAAACAGACGGATCACGTACGAGACGACCGAAGGACTGGTGACGAGACAGATCACCGCGGGGGTCGCCCAAGGGTCGATACTGGGACCAGACTTTTGGAACAGACTGTACGACGGCTTGCTCAGGCTGGAGCTACCACTCGGTGTGGCCCTCGTCTTCGAGCGAAGGAGGATCTATGAGGTAAGCGCTGACATTGGACGACAGGACGCGGCAGTCGCGGAGCGCGTGACGATACGAACATGGCAAGACAGATGGACAGAGGAACGAACGGGTAACTGGACGAAACGACTTATAAAGGACCTGAGGCCGTGGATCGGAAGGAAGTTTGGTGACGTAAATTTCTACGTTACCCAGCTCCTGACAGGACACGGATATTTCCGAAGATACCTTTATAACATGAAGAGAGTACAGACGCCAAACTGTAAGTACTGCGGACATAAACGAGACGACGCGGAACACACCTTTTTCGGGTGCGACCGCTGGACTGGACTGCGACTGTAACTCGAGGCAACCGTTGGAGACATCACCCCGGACAACATCGTCCGGGTGATGCTCCACTCGACAGAATGGTGGCAACTAGTCGCCACCTACACAGAGACGATACTGCGACGAAAAAATCTGGACGGCTGCCTCGCCTGACGGAGCAGACGGACTAGCGTCACGCGACACAGAGCACGGACAACATCACGAACGGACGTACACAGACAGAACCCCCCACCAGAAGTAATATGAAAATAGTTCCTGGTCGGGGGGAAGACAGTAAGGAGAGGGCGGTTTAGTGGGTATTACAACCGGTTGGTTGGTGAGTCCCACAGACACCCCCAGCGTAAAAACTAGGGGACATCCGTAAACGGATTCTGCAACTCCTTTCATTAAAAAAAAAAAAAAAAAAAAAAAAATACATGCAAACCAGAGTTCCGACCAGAGATCGGAGGAACGCTTTTATTAGATCGAAACCAATCGGTGGCGGGTTCGCTCGTCCACCGTCGTACTTGGTGACTCTAAATAACTTTGTGCTGATCGCACGGTCTCGTACCGGCGACGCATCTTTCAAATGTCTGCCTTATCAACTCTCGACGGTAGGTTCTGCGCCTACCATGGTTGTAACGGGTAACGGGGAATCAGGGTTCGATTCCGGAGAGGGAGCCTGAGAAACGGCTACCACATCCAAGGAAGGCAGCAGG
>OX453040.1:22041010-22212123 GCA_949699805.1 Tromatobia lineatoria | reverse complement strand
AAAGAACCTAAAGAACCTAAAGAACCTAAAGAACCTAAAGAACCTAAAGAACCTAAAGAACCTAAAGAACCTAAAGAACCTAAAGAACCTAAAGAACCTAAAGAACCTAAAGAACCTAAAGAACCTAAAGAACCTAAAGAACCTAAAGAACCTAAAGAACCTAAAGAACCTAAAGAACCTAAAGAACCTAAAGAACCTAAAGAACCTAAAGAACCTAAAGAACCTAAAGAACCTAAAGAACCTAAAGAACCTAAAGAACCTAAAGAACCTAAAGAACCTAAAGAACCTAAAGAACCTAAAGAACCTAAAGAACCTAAAGAACCTAAAGAACCTAAAGAACCTAAAGAACCTAAAGAACCTAAAGAACCTAAAGAACCTAAAGAACCTAAAGAACCTAAAGAACCTAAAGAACCTAAAGAACCTAAAGAACCTAAAGAACCTAAAGAACCTAAAGAACCTAAAGAACCTAAAGAACCTAAAGAACCTAAAGAACCTAAAGAACCTAAAGAACCTAAAGAACCTAAAGAACCTAAAGAACCTAAAGAACCTAAAGAACCTAAAGAACCTAAAGAACCTAAAGAACCTAAAGAACCTAAAGAACCTAAAGAACCTAAAGAACCTAAAGAACCTAAAGAACCTAAAGAACCTAAAGAACCTAAAAATACACAAACCTAAAGAACCTAAAGAACCTAAAGAACCTAAAGAACCTAAAGAACGAAATTTTTCGTGCCTGATTCGGTCGGTACAAATAAGCGTTTTCGTAGTATACACTATTCATCGAAAATATGCTACAGATATACGTCAAATTTTGCAGGGATGTAGTAAAAACATTCATGTTTGGGTGTCCGGTCGAATTACTGTTTAAAACATACAGAATAAATGGTCGTCTAAGTGTGAAGAAAATTTAAGATAAATCTGTGAGAAATTTCCATTTTTTTTTTGCGTGAAAGCTTTTTTTATTATTTTTGTTTGTCAAAATCGAAATTTCCTGACATTTTAACAGTTCATTAGACTAAAATCTTAACTGGAAATCAATAATCGTGGAAGCATATTGGCAATGGCAGCCGGATATCTCAGAATTTGCATGAGTTATAGTATTTTCAAACATTTTTGAAAAAATTAAAATTTTAATAAAATCAGAACTGTTCGATAGATTCTCGCGAAATTTGGTACACATAATGGGTAATCCATTTATATACAAAATTTCAGCCCGGTGCCTCTTTAATTGCGTAAGTTATAACGTGAAAACGATTTTTTCAAAATTTTAAAACTTCTGTAAGAAAAAAAATTTTCAACCGATTCGCGTCAAACAATCCCAAACTTTGTTATATGATAACGTACTTAAGGGCCAAATTAGAAGAAAATTCGTAGAAAATTGAGACAGTTATCGTGGGTACAAGGAAAAGCTTCCTCTATGAGGAAATAAAATGTAAAAAAAGGGATATTACTGAACCTCCCAAAAAGCAATATGACAAAGCTCGAAATGTCAACAGGTCCTTTGAAGTAAGATATAAACGTTTCTGGAAATGTTAATGAGAAGTGTCTACTTCTCACTCGCTTCGCTTCGCGTGCGAGAAATCGCATTTCTCGCACGAAGTTGCGTAAAAATCTAAAAAAATTCTTGAGCATGCTATATAAAAAATGCCAAGGTGAACAAAAAAAAATTTCGTTATCTGCCTACTCACGAATTATATTTCTGTCATAAAAACATATATAATATAACATATAACTATAATATAGAATATAAGCTATACATAGAAATCTTCAAAAAATTCATGAGATCGCTTTATGAAGGATGAAAAAAAAAACGAGATCGGGCTTATAGGCGTCTTCGGAGGTGTCGGCCGGACTCTGTTCTTCGGCCTACTCTTGTTGCGACTTTTTGTCAGCTTCGAGATTCAGCGAAGGCGTCCCTTATAGCTGCTAAGCGTATTTACATTCGTGCCCGGATTTTCGCCTGTCAGGGCTCGCAGCAGGCCTGGTCAGAACTGCGCCGCTTGGGCCTTCTTAGGAAAAAGTGCGGAGATGAATCGATGGCTTTTACTCCAGATGAACTGAATGCAGCCTTCTGCTCGGTATTTACACCTTCTGCTGGCACTCTCGCTTTTGATCCTCCGTCCCCTCTCCCGGTACTTCCTTATCCTCGCTTTGCTCTCTCTCCAGTATCTCCTGATCAAGTTGCGTCACTTCTAGGGCAACCGTCCTCGAGCTCTGTTGGAGCTGATGGCCTACCTGCTCCCTACCTCCGTCTTGTGGCTGGTGTGCTCCTTCCGCGTATCCTCCATCTTGTCAACCTGTCGTTTGCTTCCTCTACCTTCCCTTCTGCATGGCGCTCCGCTTTTATTACACCCATCAGTAAAGTTCCCTCTCCATCCTCTCCTCTAGACTTCCGTCCTATCTCTATACTTTCTGCGTTCGCGAAGATGGTCGAGAGGTTGGTACACGCGCAGCTTCTGGGATGGCTGGAGGCCCACAATCTGCTCGATCCCTTACAGGCGGGGTTTCGGGAGGGTCATAGTACTCAGACAGCACTGCTCAGGTTTACTGACGACGTGAGGCTTGGCATGGATAAGCGGCAGCTAACCGTTGCTGTGTTTTTTGATTTCAGCAAAGCGTTTGATACGGTCTGTCATCTCACGCTTCTTCGTAAGCTTTCCATGCTGGGCCTCGGGTCGTCGGCCTTGAATTGGGTTTGGTCGTATCTCTGTGGAAGGTCGCAGGCAGTTCGCTTTCCTGATGGCCGGGTCTCTGGGTGGGCGGCAGTCTCTTCTGGCGTTCCTCAGGGGAGTGTGCTCGGCCCGTTGCTTTTCTCACTCTATCTGTTCGATCTGCCTGGGACTTTTGATAATTATCAGTACCTTCTGTATGCTGATGATTTAGTAGTGTATCGCCGCTGCTCACCTGAAGAGCTAGTAGAAGCTATTGCGCTACTCAACGCTGACATCGCACGGATACATGGCTGGGCGGTTGATAACTCGCTGTCGCTCAACGCTGCGAAGACGGATGCGATGGTTCTCGGTACCGCGAGGTTCCTTAACCGGCTTGACTGGGCATCGATCCCCAGCCTATGCGTTGCAGGTCAGCCCATCGCGTTCACTGCCTCCAAGCGCTATCTTGGGGTTATTGTCACGCCAACGCTGGGCTGGGGGTTGCAGGCCTCGTCGGTTCGTAGACGTGTTTTTGGGGTGTTGGCTCAGCTTAAGCGTTTCGCGGAGGTACTGGATGCCTCTTCCCGAGCGTGGCTCGGTCGCATGTTAGCTCTACCCCATCTCGACTACTGCTCGGCTGTGTTGTGCGATGTCAGTGGTGAGCTTAATATAAAGCTTCAGCGTGCGTGCAACGCTGTTGTTCGTTTTGCCCTTGGGCTTCGCCGGCGTGAACATGTGTCAGTGGGTCGGCGTTCGCTTGGTTGGCTCTCGGTGGCGAATAGGCTTAGGTATTTCGTAGGTACTCTCTTTTACTCGATGGTCCATGCTGGTACTCCGTCTTACTTAGCTGACCGTCTTGTGTCGAGTGCAAGGAGGGATTCGCGTAGTGCCCATGGTAGCACCTATGCGCTGTCTACGCCGGTCTCGCGAACGACGATTTACAGGCACTCCTTTCTTGTTAGCGGATCATTACTTTGGAATGATCTCCCTTTGACTGTTACGCGTGCGCCTTCCTGCACTGCATTTAAAAAAAGATTGTTGCGCCACTTATTGCTGCTCGAGCGGAGAGCTGTCGAGCCTGCCTAGTATATATTCGTCACCTCTCATCTTTTCTTCTTGTCTGTATCGCCCCATTTAGCTTAAGACTGTTTTTTGTACAACTCTTTTTCTCTGTCTGAACTGTCGCCTTATTGTTCTGTATTGCTCAGTTTTTTCTGTATTGGTCAGGTCCTTAGGGGATTCATTATCTCAGGGTCTTTAAATAAATAAATCTAAATCTAAATCTAATTACGCGAACGCACGAGCACTTGCACTTGGCCATGCAATCCCTGCTCGAAATTAGCATGAGCACAACGGCGGGTTACCATTTCCACCGTTCGAGCCTCAGCTTCCGTAGCAAGCCCTTCACACAGCTTTTCTGTCACTTCTATAGTGATTTTTTCAACCCTTGAAGCATACACGCTGATATCTTCTCCGGGCCCTTGGCGTAGAGAATTGAATTCCAATTGTAGGGCAGCTAATGATTTTCGCTTCCCATATAATGCATCCAATTCCTCTTTAAGTTGATCCAATGACAAGATCGTCTTATGTTTCAATTCCCTGGAGGCTCGATCTCCAAGCTTATTGCTGATTATCAATTCCAACAGCAATTCTCGGTGATCCATACGCACCCTTCTGAATACGGTTTCACATGAACGCACAAAACAATCCAACTCACTGGCATTGTTTCCATCGAAATGCCGAATCATTTTTATGGCCAGGCCGAGATCCAATACTGGCCCTGCAGCCGATGATTCGTTCTGTTGATTAGCTCGTATAGCCTGTGTACCTGAATTCCTGTTTGCTATTCGAGTTAGCTCCAGCTCTCGAGACGATTCTTCCATTTTTCGCTCGAGTACCAATATATATTCAAGTTCATCACCGCTCACATCTCGTAATGTGCGTGATAGTAGTTTCCTTGGGTCCTCGGAATTACTACGTTCCTTATCATCTCGTAAGGCGTCTCTCCGTTGCCATTCCTTCTCGTAGTCTTCTATGGTACGGTGAGGAGTTCCGGATTCATCTTTTCGATTCGAATGCCGGGGCGGTCTTTTGGGCAAGGCAGCTGCATTTTCTGATGGCCCTCGAGAAAAGCCCTTGGGACTTTTCAGCGCATAAGTGTCATCCAAAGCATCCTGCGTCATCCTCTCGATCTCAGCGTCGATCATTCCTTGGGAACTACGATCGGCCATCGTGAGAGGCCCCTCCGCCATAATAGAGTCTATCTCAAAGTCGTCTGCTCCAAACTCCGTTCCTCTACAGATATTTACCCCAAATTAGTGAGTAAGGCTCTCTGTAATTTCTGCTTGCCTCCGGAGTGGTATTCTGCCAGCTAGTGATAATTCTCCCAAAGCTCGCCTAGATCTTGCAACAATTTCACCTAGAGCTGCTTGTAACCCTGTTGTGGGACTTACACTTTCGCCTGGCAATACTGACTCTAACGAGTTACCCCGACGTAACGGCTGATTAGCGTTATCGTTCGGCATGGAGTGTCGCGTGCTACTCTATTTCATTAAGCCTCTTGTATGCGATTCGCAAAGGAAAGGTAATATTCTGTATTAATCTCTTTCTTGATTGCAACAAAGGTTTACAAAAAGTTTTGTGGGTTATGTTGGACGGTGGTTGGAGTTAGCCTTGCCTCCCGCCTTGATGTGTAATGTTGTTGGTTATGTTGGACGGTGGTTGGAGTTAGCCTTGCCTCCCGCCTTGATGTGTAACCCTTATTCTAACGCGAAACGCACTGGCTTAAAATAACGCAAATTATCGGTTTCCGCCGCCTACGGAAGGTTGAAGTGCAGTATCTTCTCTCCGGAGGTTGTCTCGTCGCGAGGTCTCGGAGTTGATGAACTGGACACTTTTGATTGGATTTTTTGGAGGTTCCTTTCCTTCCTTCCTTCCTTCCTTCCTTCGTGAACGGCCGGTTTGCTTCTTGTCCAGCAGTATGGTCAGATGTAACTTTAGTTCAAATCAACGACTGCTTGTTGATTTCGTACCAGTCACTATTTGTCCCGACGTCTGCGTGTCAGGTTGTTAGCGCTGGATTTTTTTTTTCCTCGTGTTCACCAAAATTTCTTTCACTGATCACGTTGACACATCCCACCGCTGCCACCAAAATGTTATGCCGCCCGTTGCGTACTTATGTATTGCATGCGGGTTACAACATTTATTTTATTATTTTGGGGATCGTTGTCAATAAAGAGTTGGAACTCACGTGATAAGCAGTATAAAGCATTTATTTGTCTTAGATGAATCGAGTTTGTTGGTTAATTGTTGTTAACAATTACTTGAATTAACTTTAATTTTTAATGACGAGTCCTCACGTCGGATATGCCCGATCGTGGTCGAAGTTGTTAAAAGACTGCCTCGTTCACAGTGAACGAGTCATTTTATATCACCAAAAATGAGTGAATTCATAAACAATAAACTTATGTTTACTGAATAATTTAGTTACGATAATCTCGCGAAGCACATTCCACGCGAGGAGTCTTGCAATGCCCTGATTTAACGCTACCGGGGTCGCCGTGAGCGCGAAAGAGACAACGCTATAGGGACTTCTTACCGCGCGACTACGGCTCGCGAGTACGTCTTCTGACCGTTGCGCAGATGGCCTCATTAATATCTATATGACATTCCTTAAGTCGTGCATTGTTAAATTATCACTACGTATAATTTAACAATCAAAAAATTACTATCTAATTTTCGGGGCGCAACACATGTATGAGAAAATCAGAGGGACACTGCAAGCGTCTTGTACAACACGCCATGTGTAAAATGACTCATAGAACGTCTATTTCGCAAATCTCTATCCAAGGCTCTCATCCGTTGATGTACGCGCTTGAGATCAACACGATATTACTTATTGTTGAAAATAAACGACATACAATCGACGACCTCAGAGCAGGCGAGACTACCTGCTGAATTTAAGCATATTACTAAGTGGAGGAAAAGAAACTAACCAGGATTTCCTTAGTAGCGGCGAGCGAACAGGAAATAGCCCAGCACTGAATCCCGCGACCCGGTCACTGGGAAATGTAGTGTTCGGGAAGATCCACTTATCCCGAGGCGTATGCTCGAGTCCAAGTCCATCTTGAATGGGGCCAATTACCCGTAGAGGGTGCCAGGCCCGTAGTGACAGAGACACGCTTCGGGAGGATCTCTACTTAGAGTCGGTTTGCTTTAGAGTGCAGCTCTAAGAGGGTGGTAAATTCCATCTAAGGCTAAATACGACCACGAGACAAATAGCGAACAAGTACCGTGGGGGAAAGTTGAAAAGCACTTTAAAGAGAGAGTTCAAGAGTACGTGAAACCGTTCAGGGGTGAACCTGAGAAACTCAAAAAATCGAATTGGGAGATTCATCGTCAGCGGTACTTGTACGTGTGCGGTTCGCGATGTCCGAGACTTCGGTCTCGCGGCACGGGTCCGCATGTTTTTATTGCCTTGTATCGTCGGCGTGCACTTCTCCCCTAGTAGGACGTCGCGACTCGTTGGGTGTCGGTCTACGGCCCGGATATATTCCTGTTCCGTGTGCGCTTTATCGCGTCACTGCGCGGCAGACCCCCGGTTGCCCGACCGGCTGCTCGGCGGTACACGCAAGGTATCTGGCCGCAAACATTCGACCTGCGTCCGGCCCGTTGCAAGCGAGGCAAGTGTCCCCGAATGTACGGATCTAATGCCGTCATCGGGCCTAGCCAGCTGTTGATTGACGGTGTCCTAGGACAGGCTATAACAATTATGATACCGGTCAGCGACGCTACTGCTTTGGGTACTTTCAGGACCCGTCTTGAAACACGGACCAAGGAGTCTAACATGTGCGCGAGTCATTGGGAACTATTAAGCCCAAAGGTGCAATGAAAGTGAAGGTCGGCCTCGCGCAGACCGAGGGCCGCGTCACGATGCGGTTCCGCACTCCCGGGGCGTCTCGTTCTCATTGCGAGAAGAGGCGCACCCAGAGCGTACACATTGGGACCCGAAAGATGGTGAACTATGCCTGGTCAGGACGAAGTCAGGGGAAACCCTGATGGAGGTCCGTAGCGATTCTGACGTGCAAATCGATCGTCGAAACTGGGTATAGGGGCGAAAGACTAATCGAACCATCTAGTAGCTGTTTCCCTCCGAAGTTTTCCTCAGGATAGCTGGCACTCGCTTAGAGTTAGAGGCCTTGGGGCCGAAACGACCGCAACCTATTATCAAACATTGACTGGGCGAGATCTCCGGCTTGCTTGAACGGTGAAGCCGCAAGATTCCGGATCAGAGTGCCAAGTGGGCCAATTTTGTTAAGCAGAACTGGCGCTGTGGGATGAACCGAACGCAGAGTTAAGGCGCCTAAGTCGACTCTTATGGGATACCATGAAAGGCGTTGGTTGCTTAAGGGGGGAACCCGGTTTATGAGGTCGAAATTTTGCTGTTTTTCATGATTTTTTTTAACCAGGAAGGAATAATCACAAATTGTTTAAACTTGGAGGATATTTTATTTATGTTTTCAAGTACACTTTAAAATTTTTTCAAACGATTTCCGCCGGAAATAGTGGAGTTACCACGTGCAGTCCATGGGCGATTGCCATCCGAGTATTTGGCTGGCGTACATCCCTGACGTCGCAATTTTTATCTGTAATCATCAGGATTTTTTTTTTTCATTAAAAACATATTTTCTAAGAATATGAACCTAATTTTGATCAAACACATTGAAAATTGCATGTTTTTGAGGTGTTTGAACACAATGTCATGTTTTTATACTATATTTTTTTATCTTTCTTGCATAAAAAAATTTATTTTTAATAACATTATAATCCCCAAATTCGGTTCATGTTCCGTGGAATTGAATAAAGAATATCTACACCAAATTTCAGAACGATTGATCAATAACTTTTTGAGCTAGAGTGTACGCTAGTCGAAAAAAAGTCGTTTCGAGAAAAACGCGTTTGAAATAAAATGTAGCGAAAATGAGAAATCCAAGGCAGTAATTGATTATAAAAAATGCTTACCGGTTAATCAGCTATTCCAGCACCATATAGCAGTCCCTCTTCTTGCTCATATGCGTCATTTTTAACTTGCAACTCCGCTTGACGAGCTATACGAGCTTCCTTCGTCTCCAATGAGCTGCGCCTATTCTGTCTCGTCACGCGCTTTCTGTCCATGGTCTCAGCATAATTGAAGCTCTGTGAGCCAACGACCAGATTTAATTCATTCATCAGCATTAGAAGGGCTGAATTTCCGTTTTTGAGTTTCTTGAAATTTTACTTTTTGTTTACAATTTCCGCAAATAAGAATGTCCGACAAAGCAGTGAATACTGTGAAAAATTCGATGATCCTATAACAATGTATAGGATTCACAATCACATTCTCACTAGTAGCAGTCGAAAGTTTTCTTTTGCTCGTACTTGCTTCACCTTCTTCACTGACACTCGACTCACTCTTGGTGTTTTGATTTCCATAAAATGCTCTTTTACGTGGTCTACTTCGTCGTTCGCAAGACTCATTACAACTTTTCGGATACGAGGACTTTTTCACAGAACCGACAGGCGGTCACTTAAGTGCTCATTGCATTCGAACTAATGGGAATTTTGCTTTGAAATTTTGACTACATATTCTTGAATAGTTATACTAACGATTCATGCAATTTAAAAAAAGACGATTTTTCGATCGGTCTAAACTGGTTTCCCCCCTTAAGACAGCAGGACGGTGGCCATGGAAGTCGGAATCCGCTAAGGAGTGTGTAACAACTCACCTGCCGAAGCAACTAGCCCTGAAAATAGATAGCGCTGAAGGTCGCGCCTATACTCTGCCGTCAGTGGCAAGTGAGGCGGAGAATTTATTTTCCGTCACGAACCCTGACGAGTAGGAGGGTCGCAGCGGTGTGCGCAGAAGGGTCTGGGCGTGAGCCTGCCTGGAGCCGCCGTCGGTGCAGATCTTGGTGGTAGTAGCAAATACTCCAGCGAGGCCCTGGAGGACTGACGTGGAGAAGGGTTTCGTTTGAACACCCGTTGCACACGAGTCAGTCGATCCCAAGCCCTATGAGAAATCCTAGGGCTTAGGATCCTGTATTTACTAACACTGTATTTACTATTCTGTTACTCAAACACCGTCATCAACATAGGTTGATGACGGAGCAATTTGGCGGGTCACGGACTCTTGATTCAATCAAAAGTGCCCGGAGGGGCGCAAACTACAAAGCCTTGGTAGCCGCTGCGTCCCTTGATTTCGTCGCCGTTCCGGAGAGGGTGCCTTTTGGGCTGCCTTCTCCATTGGACGGTGATGACAACGGATCCGAAGCCTCAGAGCTTAAGCAGCAGTTGGCAGGGGAGCCTTCTTTCGAAGGTACTCCTCCACACAGGCCGACTGTGGCGGCAAACGACACACCATTGCCGCCAGCTGGGCCTCTCCTTGTGCCAGGACATCTGGCCGCTGGAGTGCTGCGTTCGGCAAAATAGATGATGCGATACTCCGGCTAATACCGGTTGTTGAGCAGATTCGTGCCTTTGGAGCCCTCGATCTGGTTGAGGTGGCAATCAACTGCCTTGACCAGAGAGAGGTTTCCGCGGGTTGCCGAGCGTGGCTACAGCAAGTGTTCCCGCCGCCTCTGGATAGGCGTCCGCATCGACAAACTTAGAGTAGTGTTCCACAAAGGGTGCCAAGGAAGAAACTCCGTCGCCGGGAGTATGCCCGCGTACAGCGGCTCTTCAAGACATCCATAGGAAGAGCCGTAAAGAAAGTCCAGGATGGGGCGGTAGAGGCGCATACCCCTAAGGTCGAAGCGATGGCTGAGCATTAGGTTTTCTATGTGTCTCAACCCTCACTTAAAGCCCCCCAGGAACATCGGGTCCGTCCTCGACCCGACTTTGCGTACGTGTGGCACCCGGTGACGTGTGAGGAAGTTCAAGGAGTTACAATTCCACTTTCCTCGGCACCTGGAACCGATCGTATAACTGCGAGGCAATTGCGCGCCGTTCCATCGAGCATTAAAGCCCTCTTCTTCAACATCGTCTTATTCCGGGGAGCATTCCCCGAGGAGCTACTGGTAAGAAGAACCGTGTTCGTCCCCAAGAAAGTCGGGGCCGCGCTGCCTGCGGACTTTCGGCCGATCAGTATTGCATCGGTCGTGGTCCGTTCTCTCCACAAGATACTCGCGCAACGTCTGCGTGAGGTGAATCTTGTGGATGAGAGGCAGCGTTGCTTCGACGACGGTTGCGCGGAAAATATCACCGCGTTGGCTGCGCTGTTGGAGGATTCGCGGCTCAACCTCCGGGAACTCCACGTTGTTTCCCTGGACGTGGCCAAGGCGTTCGACAGTATCAGCCACTACGCAATCCGCGCCGTGTTGGGATGAGCCGGTCTACCCCCGGGCATGGTCAGTTATATGTCCCGGACGTATGCCAGTAGCTTGACGGTGTTTGAAGTGGAGGGAGCTCGGTCGGAACGTGTGCGTGTCTACAGAGGGGTACGGCAAGGTGACCCGCTGTCCTCGATGTTGTTTTGCCACGTGGTTAATGAGGTGTTGCGCACAGTATCGGTGGATGTCGGTTACGAAATAGGAGGATGTCGGGTAAATGCGTTAGCATATGCCAATGACATCCTCCTAATAACAGCTTCCAAAATCGATATGCGGACTGCACTCCGGAGGTTCGAGGATGAGGCTGGTGTTCATGGGCTTTCGTTAAACGCCACTAAATGCGTGGCGCTGTCTATTATGCCCGCTGGGAAGCAGAAGAAATATAAGGTCCTGATAGACCCCGAATTCCATCTTGCCGACGAGACACCCGTTCGGCAATTGTCGCCGACCCAAGAATGGCGCTATTTGGGGGTCGATTTCAGACCTATAGGACCGAATCGACCCAGCGGGATTCTCTCCGCTGAACTAGAGAGATTAACGAAAGCCCCTCTGAAACCACAGCAGCGCGTCAAGATCTTGCGTTGCTTCCTCATTCCTCGATACTACCACTCACTTGTCTTGGCTGGAGCCAGGCTCGGGAAACTCAGGGCCCTTTACAAGCAGGTGCGTGGTAGCCTCCGGAGATGGCTCCGCTTCCCGCACGACACAGCGATTGGATACTTCCACGCTTCCATCCGGGATGGAGGGCTCGGCGTACCATCCTTCGCCACGACTGTTCCAGGTATCCTGCGGCAACGCCTAAGGAGCCTGGAACACTCCTCCTCATCGTCCGTGAGAGCTGTGGCGATGTCCGACTGGGTCCTGAAAAGACTCGGTTGGGCGGATCGTGCACTCTCGCGTGACGAGAGTGTTTTTGAACACCCGAGAGAGGAGAGAGTCGTGGTGGGCCAAGTCCCTCTACGCTTCCCTTGATGGCCGCGAATTGCGAGAAAGTGGAAGTATCAATCTTTCGACCTCCTGGGTCGATGTGGGAAGTTTTGGTGTGCCTGGGCGTGATTAAATTCAGTATTATCATGTCCGGGCAAACTGCCTCCCTGCGCATGTCCGTATGACGCGCGGTGTCCGTAGGCTAACGCAAGACGTGGTGTGCCGGGCCGGCTGTCGGGTTACCGAAAGAGCGGCCCATATCATCCAGGCCGAACACACGGCCTGCTACCGAACACACGGCGGTCGCATTAAGCGGCATAACGCCGTGTGCAAGGTGTTAGCCTCTGGCCTACGTGACACGGGATGGACAGTAGCCGAGGAGCCGCAGTACAGGACCACGGCGGGTCTTCGCAAGCCGGATTTGGTTGCTGTTAAGAATGGTTGCATTAAAGTCGTGGATGCCCAGGTAGTCAGCGGATCAACATCTCTGGACGACGCACACAGGAGGAAGAAGGAGTATTATGCTGGAAACAATGACCTGGTTAACGCTCTGGCAAGAGATCACCAGGTCGGCGTTGAAGGCATCTCCTTCTCCTCCTGTACCATCTCCTGGAGAGGTGTGTGGTCGTCCAGGTCCGCTGACTATTTATCGGGTCTCAGGCTCTCGAAGAGACTCTTTGCTGGAATAACCACCAGAGTTCTCCAAGGGAGCCATACCAACTGGATACGGTGAAATAGGATGGTGGGCGAGGGAGGGCGGAACGGGCGAGCAGGGGTCGAAGAAAGGGTCGGTGTGAGATAGCGGCGCGTGAGGCATTGCACGGTCAGAGGCTTTGACCTCCATGGGGAACCCGCCCTCTTCCATCCAAAGCGGGAAATGTTTTCTGTCGTCGGTCTGGCCCGGGTATTGGCTACCCGGACCCATGACTTCGAAAAAAAAAAAAAAATTGCCAAATGCCTCGTCATCTAATTAGTGACGCGCATGAATGGATTAACTAGATTCCCTCTGTCCCTATCTACTGGCGGCAATAGCTAAGGGGGCCCCTGATGGTGGACACAACTCGCTAATCGCACTCAAGGTAGCCAAATGCATCGTCATCGTATTAGTGACGTTAAAGAAAGACAATGAGAGATAGATGAATGCCACGTCATCGTATCAGTGACGATAAGATCTTACAAGAGAGACAGACACGTCATCGTATTAGTGACGAAATCTCTCAAAAAAAAATTGCCATGTTATCGTATTAGTGACAAAATTATCTTACAACAAGGATTGACCCATCATCGTATTAGTGACGTATTCTTGTAATTAAATGCGATAGTGTGCTACTGCAGGATCACTCTGATGCTAGGAAGGGGTGAACTCTTACGAGACTCACCCTAGCCTTACGTAGACCCCCCCGGGGTTGTCGCTGGGTAGTATCGCCTCTGTGTGGTACTAGCTAAAGCGTAAGGTGAACGCATTCGAAGACGACCTTTCTCCGGTACGGGATGTTCGTCAGCCTATGAGGGTTGACGTGCCCGTCTGGAAATGTGTCGTCTCATCACGAACGCAATTGAATGTCCGACGCACACAATCTCGGTGCTGCGTTTGTTCGAAACTGCTATCACACTCTGACTTTGGCCAAAAGGTACTATGGACCTGTGGAACGAGAATTGTCGTTCGTTCTGTGTGCAAGCTCAGCTTCATTGCTGGGTGCCCCCCTGCATGCACATGGATGTTCGAGGTTTTCTGACACTGTGTCCAGAGCGAACATTGAGGTCAGAGTTGTGATGGCATGAAGTGGATTAGATCAAGGTTGTTGGATAGAGCTCGGGGGGGTACTCGTCCAGCAGCCAGATCGTGGGAAACACTCCCAGTCCATTTTTAGGTACCCTTAGGGATACCAGAGAACCCCATCGTGATCTCTACACCCCTGTTGGCCGCACTTACGTCCAACCTGTGTGTGTCTTAGATCCGATACCCGCGATGGTACTGGTGTGCCTGCGTGGTTCGTATTGCCGAGGGCTCCGGTCCCACGGCATGCGTCCGTGCTGTCTTTGCCACTGTAACATCGGCATGTGTGTTTTCCATCCTGACTTTGGATTCTATGACGGTATTGGTGTGCCGTGTGCGGTTCGTACTGCCCGAGACTTCGGTCCCGCGGCACGCGTCCGCATGTTTTTCAGCCGCCAGAACGATCGATAATCTCTTTCATCCAAACTCGGATCTTTGACGGTCAGGCCTTGGTGCGGTTTGCATTGCGCGAGATTCCGGTCTCATAGCACGCGTCTGCATTCTCTCCTGTGCCACCGCCCTACAGTGTGTGTGTGTTTTCAATACCAACTCGGAATTAATACAACAAAATCTGGATTTCATAGTCATGTCAGCCGTTTCTCGCCTGACATGCCTTTGTCCAGTAAAAATGGAGTCGACGGTAAGGGGATTCGTCTTGTAGGTTAGGCGAGACCCCGGTTGTTGCAAAGGAGAAAACTGTGTGAATCTGCCGCGCGCTCGGTGTCTCTTCCTCTTAACGGAGTGAGAGGCGCGGGCGTGCGGCATTTTTATTTTGTTTTTTTAAAGATTTTCCAAGCAATGCGCGAGGAAAATATTAAAATTTCCCCCCCTTTCCCCCAGACTACACTAATAATACAAACTTTTTCTTACAGAACAGAGTTAGGGCATTAGGTCATGTTTCGTGTCCCTTCTCATTAAACCCTAGACTAAGCTGGCTGACATGGCGATAGTCTCGAGGCAGGTGGGATAAAAGTCCTGTCGTTAGTGTTAGCGGTTAGGGCGGTTGGTGGCCCCTGTAGCTGTAGTAATTCACCCGGGTGGGGCAAGCGGCTCTGCGACACCCTGTGCTTTTTATTTCCGACAATACTCGTGGGTCTAAAAATGAAGTGTTTTAAAAAACGGAGATTGGGGGGTTTGAGGAGGTCTGCTCACCTGGCAAGTAATAGGACACTAGGTGCAGAGACGGTGGTAGGAGAGAACGCTGCCACCGTCGCGAGGTCGCACGCCCGCCCAGCTGCGGGGTCGTCTCGGGATCCTCAACCCCGTGTTAATGGCAGTCCCCCACGAGGTGTTGCTGCACGTCAGCGTCCCCGCACGCTGACGGTCGGTGCTGGCTGTCGAACTGTCGGTGGTCAGCTCCGGCTTGCTGGCCTTCGTGCAGTCCAATTAAACTTAGTTAGGTGTGATGAGTTGTGTGACAGACTGGGAAAATTAGGTATCAGCGTGAACGTAGGAACAGCCCGACAAAACCAGGCGGCGGCACCGGTGCTGCGAGAGGTCCAAATCGCGTTGGACAGATGCGATAGAATCACGGGCGCGAACGCGAGCGAAGTTACTGCGAATGCGAGAAATCCCCCACATACCCCCAATGCGAGTGCGAATGCGAATAAGGCCACGCGCGTTACAGCCAATACCACGGAATTCAGGGTACTGCAGTTGAACATGCGTCGGTCAACTGTAGTCACAGGGGAGGTGCGAGAATTAGTCAAAAAATAAAAGCTAGACATCCTGCTCTTGCAAGAACCTTATGTTCGCAAACAGGATCAAAGCCACACTTTTTATAGCCTAGGGACCGGAATGAGGGTTGCGGCCGTGAGATCGGCGCGCCCCTGGGCGGCGGTCGCACTCTGCAACCCAAACTTCCAGCTCGCAGCTTAGTACAACTCACTGTGTATGTGCAGAAGTACAGGCTTCCGGCTGTTCGATCTATGTCATTTTCTACTATTTTCAGTGGAGTGACGACATCGAGCAGCACCTCAGGCACCTCGAAACGGTTCTTCGCAGCCTGATGGGAAAGAGAATTTAAATTACGCTAGATGCCAACGCTCGATCCTCCCTCTGGGGACCAGGACCCACGAATCCTCGTGGCGAAAAACTGGAGGAGGTAATCCGCGCTTTCGGCTTACACGTTGCGAACGACGTGAGCCAGTCTCCGACTTATTAGACGACAAGGGGATCGTCATACATCGACGTGACCCTAGGGTCGGCATCCATGGCTCGGTTCATCCGGGATTGGAGAGTCGAAGAGGACTGGACCACCAGGGATCACAACGCGATAGTTATCACTTTGAGGGTGCCAAAAGCTACAGGAAATGAACATAGTCTCGGACTTACTCGGTTTAATATCAAAAAAGCCGACTGGGACCGATTCAATGCGATCTTAAAAGATCGGGCACGATCTCGGCTGGAGGGCCTCGAGTTGGAAATTAAGGAAGATGTAGATAGGTTTGCAGAGTCACTCACGGGTGTCATCACTGAGGCGTGTGAAGGCTCTATGCCTAGGAAAAAGCGATTCAGAAAGTCCAATCCGTGGTGAACACCGAAACTTACCACCCTAAAACGAACCGCGTACCGAAAACGGCGTGCGTATAAGAATGAGCCGTGCGACAGCCTCGATCGCCCTTGTCTCAATCCAGAATACCAATATTCTTTGAGGGTTCACAGCAGAGGTGTCAAAGAGGCAAAGCGCGCAAGCTGGAGAAGCTTCGTCACATCGAACGGGAACTCGGAGCCTTGGGGCCTCGTTTACAAGCTCCAAGCGGATAAACTTCGAGTTGAGAAAGTGCTCAGCACGATCCGGTGTGATGATGGCTTCACAATGGACATGGGAACAACCGCCAGCTGTCTTCTACAAACGCACATTCCAGACGACATCGTTGTGGATGATACCCCGGAGCAAAGGGATGTGAAAAACGGTGCACGATGTGTACTGGATACTCCCGATGCTCCTGAATTCACTAGAGCGGATGTTGCCTTCCGTACTCTTAAAAATGGCAAAGCACCGGGACCCGATTTCATAGAAGTCGAGGTTCTGAAGCAAGCATTTGCAATTATTCCCGAGCAAATGGTATGACTGTTCAATGGGTGCCTTCAGTGGGGTATTTTTCCTTCTGCCTGGAAGGAGGGTTCCCTCAGAATCCTCCTGAAGGGTGAAGGCAAAGACGAGAAGTACCCGAATCCCTACAGGCCCATATGTCTTCTCCCCGTGATAGGTAAAATCTTCGAAAAAGTCCTCAAGGCGCGACTGTCATGTAGTGCAATGGCTCCTGGACAGATCTCCGACCGACAGTTCGGATTCACTGCCGGAAAGTCGGCGGAGGATGCGATCGTGGAGATGCGCCGCATGGTAAGCCTCTCCGAGGACGCTTACGCTGTGGCGCTGCTCTTCGACAGTTCGGGTGCTTTGAACAACGTGTGGTGGCCTTCAGTGCTAGACGGACGTAGGAAGAGAGAACGCCCAAAGAACATCTTTGAGGTAATGAAGGATTATTTTAATGATAGGAAGGTTAAGATAGTGTTAGGGAATAAGGAAGTTTCCAAGCAAGCGACGAGAGGCTGTCCCCAGGGTTCTGTCCTTGGACCAGTGTGCTGGAACCTCATGTTCGTCGAATAACTTAGGATTCTTGAGGACATAGCCCAGGAAAATTTTGTAGCATACTTAGACGATCTCCTGGTTCTTATAACCGGAGACTCGCGAAGGGAATTAGAGTCGAAAGGGCACGATATCGTAGACGTGATTTTAGATTGGTCCACATCTGCGAAACTTCAGCTGTCAGAACGTAAGACTGAAGCGATAGTACTAAAGAGCAAGGAAAAAGCTAGGAGGGGAGAAGGCAACCGACCCGACCGCAGGGCAAGACCCGCGAGAATGCCAGATCTGGCTAGGAGACCACGTAGGATTAGAATAGGGAACGCGGTGATCGCGTTTAAAAGTAAAGTAAAGTATTTGGGGGTTTATTTTGACGAGAAGTTGAAAGTTGATAGTCACTGCGAGTACCTGCGAACAAAGCTCAATACTTTGTTCGAAATGCTTAGAAGATTAGCGGGAGCTAAATGGGGGTTGCGCTTCCGGTCCCTATCTACCGTGTACAATGGTGTTTTCGTCCCAACGATAACATACGCGTCCGCGGGATGGTCAGACCTGTGCACGGAGGGGGACAGGAAAGTACTCAGTGCTACGCAGCGCCAGGCGCTGCTCGCGACGACGTTTGCGTGGAGAACGGCGTCGGGGGAATCGCTCTGTGTCATTGCAGGTGCGGTACCCGTCCAACTCTTTTTAGAAGGACGCCGCGCACGATACGAAATTAGGATAGGCCGCGACGCGATTATAAACGGAAAAACGATAAACGAAAACGAACAGGGAGCGGTAGGGAGAATAAAAGATGAAGTTGTGAGCATGTGGAGCTGCTGACGGCGCCATACATTAGGAAAGTAGTCTCACCGCAAAGACGCTGACCATTCAAGTTAGAGGGTGTTATCAGCATCGTGAGAGAACACACTTACATAATCTAAAACTTGAAATGCAATAACAAGATCTCAGTATTAACTCATTTCAGGAGCTTGCAGCGCTTCAAACTATGTAGTTAATTTAAAATGATGTGCTATACGTTGCCGAAAAGATCAAGTGTAAGTAAGAACAACGCTTTACCGTTATCGATACCGGTTATCGATAGCGCTACCCTGTTTTACCATAAGTGTCCATAATGGCGCGTGTAGAATCGTATCAAAGCTAAAGTACAAAGCTGATTCTATGTGTCGAGTTGTGCCGGGTCAAGTTCTGTCGGGCCCAGTTGTGTCGTGTCGAGTTTTATCGGGCTAAGTTTCATTGGGCCGAGTTTTGGCGGGTCGAGTTGCGGTGTGTCGAGTTGTGGTGTGTCGAGTTCTGGTGTGTCGAGTTGTGCTGTGTCAAGTTTTATCGGACCAAGTTTTTGTCGCAGCGAGTTTTATTGTGTCGAGTTCAGTCGGGCCGAGTTATGGGCGGTTCAGATTCGCCGTAGCGAGTTTTATTATGCCGAGTTGCGATGTGCCAAGTTTTGCGGTGACAAGTTGTGTCAGGTCGAGTTTTGTCCAGTGTTGCCAGACCGTGCCATAATTATGAAATCGTACAATAATTTAAGGGCCTGTACCATGTACCATAACACGCGTACCATAATTCCGAAATGTACAATAATTTTAGAATCCAGCTTTGATTTCATGATTTTGTACCATAATTTTATAAAATTCAGGATTTATTGTTATTCCCAATTCTTGATCGCCGACAATGCTTCATGAAATTAATTAAAATCAATATTTTTGAATATTCTCTTTTTACCTCAAACTTGAGATAAATTGTACCGTTTGCACGTAGTATTAGAAAATTAAAAAGAAATCTGAAGTCTACACCAGGCACCTAGACAAAGCTGATTTTTTATCTCTTACTTCTCTGTAATCAAATGTCGGAACGTTTTGAAAATTTTCATGTAACCTCCTTTACATTAGCTACTTACGAGTCGAAACGACGAACAGCCTCGAGAAATCTATTACCATCAGTCGGCTTGGAGACGCGTCTCAAGACGCTAGCAATGCATTTGTCAGCGCCGTCAGCGCTCAACGAATTGCGTATTGGCGTACTCGCTCATGAAAGTTGTCCGAAATGTCCGCCAATCAGAAATCTCCTGTAACGAGAATTTGCCCAACGCAGGAAAAGCCCTTGCTACAACCTGAAACTGTCCAATTACTCCTCTTCCTTATTTTTCGTTCCGGAGAACAGGGCGCCAGGCGCTTTCGCGCCGGAAGAGAAGTAATGTTTTTCAACGACAATTATCAGCCCAGGCTTGGCCGCAGCTTCAATACGTAGAGTGGGGGGGTAAGACCTCTAAGAGCTCGTGTCCATCAATAAACAATAAATAAATAAATAAATAAATAAATAAACCCAACAAACGGTTGATTACGGGACTCACAATAATAAAGTTTTATTCAAACTATCAGTCGATTAGTTACGTTATCAGAATGAGTTAATGGTTACTCCTTACAAGAAACAAAACGTCCACGTAAACCTTCAAGATTCGGGACCACATTTCGGCCTCTGAATTGAGTTAACAAAAGAAGTTTAACAACTTTTTCCCCGACAAACTTTACGCGCACTCACACTCACACACGCTCTTTCACACAAATTCTTTTATAGCATATTCGCGTAATATGGCTGAGGTCGTAAGATCCCTCGCGTACAAACACCAAAACGTTAATAACGGGATCACGACCAGACACACATACGAAACACACACTTAAACCTATGACTTTTCCGCGGTACCGGCTCAAGGGCGATTCGCGCACACGTCTGACTCTACTATGCAAATAATTGACGAAGAAGCTAAGTTTTTACTAACGATTTTACGGCAAACATGGCTCGAAGCCTTACGCGAAGAACTCCCTCACACATGGACGAAAATTCGTGTTAAAATATCACACGCGGGACCTACCCAAAACACACAAAGGCCCGCGAAATATTATCAAAGTCCTTCACGATATTTTCTCCACGCGGGGAGACGAACACGAACGGCACGACCACGTTCTACGAAATAAAATATTTTCACTCGCGACAAATAAATAATCTAATACAGCAATATAATCCAGAAGATATCAAAAAGTGTAAAGAGCTCACCGGGACGAGAAGCGGGACAAAGTTACTCCTCGGACAGTATTCCTCAACGGAGATTTTGGCCTTTCCTCGATATAATAATGGCACGTCCTCCTCTCTCGGATGCCCCCGAAAAAGTCTCGAGTGATCGCAATCGATCTCGCTCGCGAACTTTGCTCCCTACCCTTAGATATTCAAAATTGCCCTAATTGGGGGAAAAGCGCAGAAACGTTCGCACGCAGAGACGGGACCTGGCGCCTCGCTTAGGTGATTTCGCAAATTAGCGTTAGATTTATCGTTGCGCATCAAGGTTCGGCAGCTCGCTACGCTATCGGCCATGCGCTAGGCCCTTTTCAAGCGCTTAAGTTTGAATATTGCGAAGACGGTCGATGATTTCTCCAATCCTTTACAGCGGATGCTTTCCCCTCAGGCGTATGTTAGATGTTATGCTAGGTGGAGGCTGCAGTTATTGTATGGCGAGCAGATCGTTCGCAGATACCTCGGGACGGCCTATATTTCGACGCTCTCTCTCTTTCTCTCTCTCGTCGGTTCGCTCTCCGTCGTACATAAAAAATAATATATGACAAAAAAAATTAATAAATAATAATTAAAACCCTATGCTGACCCTGCGAGATCGCCCCTGAGTCGAAGAGCGAGGAGGACGATGCCTTTTATTGTAACGCGCGATATTGCGGCGTTACACTCCATAACAGCGTATCTTTCGTAGTGGTAGTGGTAGTTCGTTCGGCAGCTCGCTACGCTATCGGCCATGCGCTAGGCCCTTTTCAAGCGCTTAAGTTTGAATATTGCGAAGACGGTCGATGATTTCTCCAATCCTTTACAGCGGATGCTTTCCCCTCAGGCGTATGTTAGATGTTATGCTAGGTGGAGGCTGCAGTTATTGTATGGCGAGCAGATCGTTCGCAGATACCTCGGGACGGCCTATATTTCGACGCTCTCTCTCTTTCTCTCTCTCGTCGGTTCGCTCTCCGTCGTACATAAAAAATAATATATGACAAAAAAAATTAATAAATAATAATTAAAACCCTATGCTGACCCTGCGAGATCGCCCCTGAGTCGAAGAGCGAGGAGGACGATGCCTTTTATTGTAACGCGCGATATTGCGGCGTTACACTCCATAACAGCGTATCTTTCGTAGTGCAGTTAATTGTGAACGGAAAGTGTGCGCGTATTATTCCTACTTCGAAGGATACGAATAAATACGTGAATAAAAACATTAACAAGTGAGTTATATAACTAAATTTCGAAATAGTTGATAGTATGACATCACGAGATCGAGAAAACTCTGCGAAAAGAACTCGCGATCCCTCTGGGACGCCGGAGAAGAAAAAGAGGTTACGTGGTGAATCCCAGGAAAAAACCGGAAGGCGTGTTCAAAAGTATCGACGAGAGTGGCAAGACAATGAAAAAAATAAAAATTGGCTAAGACCGGTACCAAAGATGCCTCACAGAGCCCAATGCATCGTATGTAAATCCGAATTTGTAGCTGATATATCAGTAATAAAAGCACATGCGGCAGGAAAAAAACACCTTGCGTCCGTCAAGGATATCGGACATTTATCGATAAAAGATGCATTCACAAGACACTACGAGCAAAGTAAAGCAGCCACGGATTTGGATGTGAAAATCAAATCGGCTGAGCTAAAATTATGTGGATATATTTCTTCGCAAAACCTGGCCTTACGACAAGTCGATCACTTGACCGACGTTTGTAAATCCGCGTTCCCCGATTCAGAAATTACCAAGGGTGTGAAACTTGGCAGAACAAAAGCTACCAGCATTATTCGAAATGTAATTGGACGATGTCATCGTGAGGAACTGGCAGAAGATTTGAAGCGCGAAAAATCAGCGTTATCATTGATGAGGGCACAGACATTGCAAGTTTGAAAACGATGGCGGTTTGCACTCGATTCTTTAATAAAAATAGCAGCCGCATCGAAACGAAATTTTGGGCTCCAATACAAATTTTCGACGGCAACGACGCTGAAGCAGCTAACAAAGGAGCGACAGCCGAAAGGTTATTCGACGAGCTAATAAAATCATTCGAAGATGCAGGAATTCCACTCAATAATATCATCGGTTTTGCGAGTGACGGTTGCAACGTTATGTTTGGCGAGCATAACTCTGTAGCATCTCGAATGAAAAAACTACAAGAAGGCGTCGTCGTAATTAAATGCATATGTCATTCTCTGCATCTTTGTGCAAGTGAGGCATGCAAAATGTTGCCGAAACATTGTGGAGACTTGGCGCGAAACGTGTACACGTTTTTTAACCATAGCTGTAAGCGTCAATCTCAATTCCAGGAGTTTCAAGAATTTTGCAACGTCGAACCACACAAAATGTTAAGACCGGCGCAAACTCGATGGTTATCTCTCTTGCAGGTAAAAAATTATCAATTTACTGAAATTTTGCTTTATTGTGGAAATATATATTTTTTGTCTCGTTAAGGTCGTCAGAAGAGTTATTGAACAATGGGACGCGCTGAAACTATTTTTCACCAGCAAATACATGGAAGAAAAACTGGTTGCAGCAGAAATTCTGTATAACGAACTAAACGATGACTGGCTGAAGCTATACTATCTTTTTCTGGATTGGGTGCTGCCTAAAATCGTAAAAATAAACGAGAATTTTCAGAGTGAAAAAGTCGTTATCACAGGAATGCATTCTAGAATGGTCGATATGCTTACAGAGTTGTTGCTAACATATATAAATCCTCATGTTGTAAAGAAACAGCACCTTAATAGCATAAAACCTAACGACGAACAGCTTTTCCTTCCGTTAAACCAAATGTACTTGGGCGTTCAGGTAATGCGGAAGCTCCAAGAAAAATCGATCCAAGTGGAGTCCGAAAAAGTGAAAAACTTTTTGTACCGTTGCCGTATGTTCATGATAACTCTATGCGAACAAGTGCAGAGGCGATACGATTTTAGCGGTAATAACGTCATCTCAAAATTAGAATGGTTTAATCCAAAAGATGCGTCCACGAGTGATCCGAAAAGGCCACAAAGCATCGCGCATTTTGTACAGCAGTTGCCGTGTATTGTCCCGAGTATGGACGTCGATTTGATTCAGAGGATCGACGATCAGTGTAGGAAGTTGCCGTTTACATCTTTCCCCGCCGAATGGCTGAATGATCCGGTTGAGAAAGCTTGGTGGAAAGTACGAGAAAGTTCCGATATAATGGGGGATAAAGAGTTCACAGATATCGGTCAATTCGTTTTAAATCTGCTAGTTTTGCCGCACTCAAGTGCGTCGTGCGAAAGGATATTCTCAAAAGTTAATCTCGTCAAGACGAAGTCGAGAAACAAGTTATTGGGAGATACGTTGAACGGCTTACTACTAGCATCACAATACGTTTAATCTAATGGAGGAGACAAATTCGAGCCATCTGAAAAAATGGTAAAGTCGATGACCAGTAGTAATTTATATCAGCATCCAAAGCAGTGCTAATTAGCTAAGTGGACAGAAAGACGATAAAGAGAACTTTGTTCAGGAAACGGAAAACGTCGACGATGATGATGATATCGTATTCGATATTCTTTAAACGTTTTCAAATTTTTACCAGACGTCTTCATTTTTTATCGAATAATTTCAAAACGTGATAAAACTTTTAATGTAAAATTCCAAAGCATGTTGCAAAGACTTTGATAGTCAACTATCAAGACTACGCAATTATACAGGTGTATATGTAATACCGTAAAGTTCCTATTTTAAGTATGAAAATGGTACGTTGTTTCATTATCAATAGCTTTATTTGCTGCGTGATATTAAAATATAATATAATGTAAGATGGGATGTACCCTAAATAACATATGAGATAAATACATGAGATAATATACATGTATGAGATACGTGTCTGCTCCGTCAGATTCAACGATGGGTGTAATGTGCTATTATAATACGCTAAGGTCGACTACTTTCTTTAATGTTTATTTTGCGATGTTTATTCTCAATAAAATATCACCGTTTTCTTCATTGCTCAAAACGTACAATGTTTTTAAGAAGTATTAATTGTTCCGACGACCAATTGTAATTTTAAACGCTCTGGCATTCTCCGCATTGGTTATATTTGAGCGAATCACTTGGCCCGGGGCTTCATCCAGAGCCGCGTTCAGAAACACGCTCCGGGCGAGGGGTAGAGAGAGAGAGAGAGAGAGAGAGAGAGAGAGAGAGAGAGAGAGAGAAAGAGACATCCAGTACTACAGGTGTCGGAGGGAGATGGAAAGTATCCAAGGTACGTTCCTGAACGTAGCTCTACTGTACCATAGAAGTACCATAATTTTACAGCCCTGGATCCATAATTCCCTCATCAGGGTCTGGCAACACTGGTTTTGTCGTGTCGAATCGTTGCAGTGTCGAGTTTTTCTGTGGGCAGTTGCACGGGCCAAGTTGAGAACGGACCCAGTCGTACTCTGTAGAAACGAGGTACTGCCGACAATTCATTGTCGACGAAGTTGGCTGCGTATATACGCACTTTAGTTGTATTTTCTACAAATATCACACAGCATTACCACCCACACGGAACCTAATGTCCCGTGGACGTCCATATATTGTCCATATGTCCATCGCATGTCTTTATCCACGAAGGACAAAATATCTACGTTCACTATACGTTCAATAGTGGTGTCGGCATGAACGTATTCGATGGACGAAAACAGGACATACATGACACGAATAACTTACGTCCACTACGAGATGTTACTCGAAGCTGTAAGATGGACGTCATTTCAACGTCTATGGGAGGCAATCAGTTGGACGTTCTTTGTGGATACTCACAGCTCGTTCATTATATGTTCACTTTACGTGCCAGCTGAAACGTCCATGTTGCACGTAAAGCGGACGTCCACTGGACATCCAATGGTAGCTGTGAAATGTATGCCTTCCGTAACCGATAAGTGTACGTCCACTGGACGTCGGCAGTAGCACGATTCTTATTAACGTTTGCAGGATCATTAATAAACGTCTATAGGACGTACTTATTACATCTCGTGTCAAACTTTCGCGATGGACGTAAAACAAACTTCTGTTAGATGTCCATTGAAAGTTATAAAATGGATGCTTTCGATTACCGACGAGTTTACGTCCACTGGACGTCGGTGGCAGCACCATTTTTATTAACATTTGCGGGATCATTAATAAACGTCTGCTGGACATAATTATTACATCTCGTATCAAATATTCGTGTTGGATGTAAAACGAACATCCGTTAGATGTCCATTGAAAGTTTTAAAATGGATGCCTTCAATGACCGATAAGTTTACATCCATTGGACGTCCACCGCAACACAATTTTTATCTGCATCTGTGGGATCAGTAATTAACGTGTCGTGGACGTACTTATTATGTATAGTGTTGTTCATTCGCAATAGACATGAAACAAACATCCATTGGATGTCCAATAAAATTAAAAAAAATGGATGCCTTTCGTGACCAATACAAGGACGTCCACTGGACGTCCACTGCAACACAATTTTTATTTGCATTTGCGGGATCATTAATGAACATTTTGTGGACGTACCTATTACGTATCGTTTTGTACATTTGCAATAGACGTAAAACGAACATCCGTTGAATATCTAATAAAAGTTATAAAGTGGATGCTTTTCGTGACCAATACGTGTACGTCCACTGAACGTCGATGACAACACCATTTTTATCTGCATTTGCGGGATCAGTAATTAACGTGTCGTGGACGTACTTATTACGTATAGTGTTGTTCATTCGCAATAGACGTAAAACAAATATCCATTGGATGTCCAATAAAATAAAAAAAATGGATGCCTTTCGTGACCAATACGAGTACGTCCACGGGACGTCCACCGCAACACAATTTTTATCTGCATTTGTGGGATCATTAATGAACATTTTGTGGACGTACCTATTACGTATTGTTTTGTACATTTGCAATAGACGTAAAACGAACATCCATTGAATATCTAATAAAAGTTACAAAATGGATGCCTTTCGTGATCAATACGGGTACGTCTACTGGACGTCGATGGCAGCACCATTTTTATCTGCATTTGCGGGATCAGTAATTAACGTGTCTTGGACGTACTTATTACGTATAGTGTTGTTCATTCGCAATAGACATAAAACAAACATCGATTGGATGTCCAATAAAAATTCAAAAATGGATGCCTTTTGTGACCAATACAAGTACGTCCACTGCAACACAATTTTTATCTGCATTTGCGGGATCATTAATGAACATTTTGTGGACGTACCTATTACGTATCGTTTTGTACATTTGCAATAGACGTAAAACGAACATCCGAAAAAACATAAAACGAATCAGCGAAGAAATCACATCGGTAAGGCAGGAAACTATTGGCGGCAGACTCCATTTATATCACGATGAATGGGAATCCATTACCTCAGATAAATTGATATTATCCTGTCTCACGGGATATTCAATTGAATTCAATGAAACTCCATATCAATATTCAATTCCTGAACAATGCAATTGGTCAAGTACGGAAAAACCGCACTAAATTTTGAAATTAGAAAACTTTTAGACAAAAATGCCATAGAAAAATGTACAAATTCTGCTAATCAGTTTATCTCAAATTGCTTTTTAGTTCCTAAACCGGTTGGATCCTTTAGATTCATCTTAAATTTAAAAAACCTAAATAAGTTTATTGTACCGCCTCATTTTAAAATGGAGGACATAAGATCAGTTAAAAATCGACTGACTCCTAATTATTTTATGGTGTCTTTAGACCTCAAAGATGCCTATTTTCTGGTACCAGTTGAACAAAATAGTAGAAAATACCTAAGGTTCCCTTTCGAAAACCAAATGTATCAATTTAAGTGTTTACCATTTGGTTTGTGCACAAGTCCATTCATCTTCACAAAAATAATGAAACCTGTCATGAATGTCCTCAGGAAAAAAGGGTTTTTCACTGTAATTTATTTAGATGATATAATTTTTATCGCAAAAACCTTTACTGAGTGTCGAAAAAATATTCTATGGGCTAAAAGTTTTTTAGAAAAACTAGGTTTTGTAATCAATGATACTAAAAGCTGTTTGGAGCCAGCTCAAAAGTGTAAATTTTTAGGTTTTATTGTAAATTCTGTACATTACACTATTGAATTAACTCAAGACAAGAAAGAACAAATTAAAAATCTAATATCAAAATTTAAAATCGAAAATTCGTGCAAAATCAGGGATTTTGCGACTTTACTAGGTGTATTGAACGCTGCCTGCTCTGCGATTCCTTTCGGAATTTGTCATAGTAAAAATATGGAAAGAGAAAAATTTCTAGCCCTGCTAATGAGCGATGGAGACTACAATAGTTCTATGATTATTAAAAATCATCTGAAAGATGATTTATGTTGGTGGAATATAAATAGTCAAATCGGCAAAAATCCAATAAGATCCTCAGAATATACAATCGAAATTGCGTCAGATGCCTTCGTTGACGTTGGATGGGGTGCTTTTTGTAATGGACAATCGGCCCATTGATGATGGACCGATAAACAGAGTACATTTCATATAAATTATTTTGAACTTTTAGCTGCCTTTTATGCACTCAAATCATTTGTGACAGAGTTGGAAAATTGCCAAATCTTACTAAGACTAGACAATACCACAGCAATACCCTAGGTTAAGTAACTTATTATCCAGAAATATTTGGGACTGGTGCGAAGCCAGGAAGATTTGGATCTTTGCGGCCTATATTTCATCAAAAGAAAATTTCCAGGCCGACACGGTTTCCCAAATGCCAAACATAGATACAGAATGGGAATTATCCGAAGAAGTGTTTAATTTGATTAAGAAAAAATTTGGCTCTTTTTCAATCGACTTATTTGTCACCTACGAGAACAAAAAAGTTTAAAAATTCTGCTCGAGATTCCCGAACCCAGACTCCTGCAAGGTTGACGCATTTACGATACCCTGGGAAAATGAACAAATTTATGCTTTCCCACCATTCGCATGGAATTAATGCGAATGGTGGCGCATTAATTCCATTGACATTGAAAAAATTCAGTACCGATAATTATTATCGTACCAAACTGGTAAACACAACCGTAGTATCCACTGCTCAATTCGTTGCTCAGAGAATCGCCCATCATTTTTCGACCTAATGAGCAGTTATTAATGTTCCCTTGTAGGACCAGGATACATCCACTGGCGAGAACACTTTACCTGGTAGCAGCACCGTTATCAGGCAAGCATACCCGAATAAAGGCCTATCATCAGAAGGTGCAGATATCATTCTTAATTCCATTGCAAAGTCTACATTGAAACAATACGAAAGCTCATTAACAGAATGATGGTTTTTCACATAAGAAAGAAACTATGTTCAACACAGATGAACAAAAACTAATAGAATTTCTTAGTAGAAGATTCAATAAGGGATGCAAATATGGTACATTGAACTTCGACAGAACCGCTATAGTACTTATCACTCCCGAAAGTAATATAAACGGAAAATTACTGACACGTTTTATGCGCGGAGTATTTAAAAAACGGCCTACTTGCGCGAAGTACACGACCACATGGGATGTGGACTGTGTAATTAAATATATAGACACTTTACCAGATTCAAATCAGCAAAAACTCAAAGAATTAGCGGAAAAAACAATTACCCTAATGATTCTAACTATAGCTCACCGTTTACAAACTATGGCCTTGATTACAATTGACAATATTACAATATTCGATTCAAAAATTGAATTTAAAGTTCCTGAACTGATTAAAACATCGAAACCGACTACTGATTACTTCCCCCCCTATCAATAACCCTATATATACCTGTAATCATCTTCATAGAAAAATGCAATAAGCTAAATTGGAGAAAAACTCTTTGGTCGTTGTCATGACAGAACTCTGAAAAATATGATGTAACCGACGGCGACGCCCCAAGCGCCCCCGTGGCGGCGGTGGCACGGATTTGGACATAGCTGACGCTATTACATCAGTAATCATCTTCGAACGAGACGTCTTCGCATAATTCCGATCGAACTTCGCTCGCCGTCGGCGAGCTCGTTTGATCGGTTCATATTCATGCACGATTTACAAAAATATAAATTGCCACGATTCTAAGGGACACATCGTGGCACACAAGTAGTGCTCTCCTGCAATCTGGATTACATTCAAAGTGATAACCTGAAGCCGCGATTGATTCCGAACGTAGTCGATAACGCGTTGTAAAAAGTGGAAAACTGGCGGTATGAAATATCGTATCTGGTAAGTAATCTTTTTAAAGTATCGTAATTGGTAATAAGTAGTTTTGTTAAATATTGTATCTACGGTAAGTAAAGTTTTAAATATATCGTATCTGTTAAGTAGAATTATAATCGCAATAACCACGTATTAATACGATATTCCTTCATCTCTGAACGAATATCATATGTTATTATAAGTAAATTGCTATTGTCTTGATCCATTATGATTGGATTTGAACGTGATGAAATACTTTTTTTTTAAAATACTTATTAATGGCAAATTTCCCAGCATCGCAATAATGTGTTATAAACTCACTAATACGTGGTATCGACTAAAACATCCTACAGTCCTTATCCAAATCTCTTATCCATGTGTTTCTGCGATACGGATTTGTCAATAAAAATAATACTATTTCGTATTCTGTTAATCTGATATAGAAACTTTGTGCGTTATTCATGTAATTTAAGATTCATAAAATATGATTTTCCTCCGGATAGTATACTTGACGTTGAGACGCTACCGCGTCTCTTGATTAGGGTGTGTCCAAAAAAAAAACTATTTTATTTTAAATTCGCACTAACATCAAACGTTCATGTAAAAAAAAAAACAAAAAATAATGCTGAGGTGCCTAAACCGCTTTTTTTATTTCCCATTTACGGCGTCAAATGGTCGTCGACATTCTTAGTCGACTATTTTACGGAGATCACATATCTTTTTCCTTTGAATACAGGTAACTTTGAAGAGAGAATTAGTTACATATTTATCGCTTGGTCTTGTAGGTTCGAAGTTATGCATTTTTTAACCAACTCCGCATTTGCAAATTCCACACTCTGGCCAGCCCTTACTATGTAACCCTGCGGTCATTAAATTTTTCCCAAGGCAGATTTTTGCGTTTTGCGATTATTCAGAGGCACCTTTTTGTAGTGTTTTTTTTTTACTAAAAAAAAGTAAGAAAAAACTTAGTAAACAAAATTTTTTTTTTTACTAAGAAAAGGCACAGTAAACGTTGCAGCAGCCGTTATGAAATATTGACGCTCGCTTGTCTAGTGTAGAGTAGGTTTAGTGTTTTAATTTCTGCTTGACCGACCAATACCGGCGCTAGCAAACATCGGTACAAAGAACTAGCCAATCAGACACATTCTTATTTGTAACGAATCGATGGACAACTTTGGCCGATCGATGAGGCGACGGTTATTACCCAAACATTTTCTTACGAACGTCGCGTACACGTTGTAGCAGGTTAATTCTTTATCGACGAGCTATTGAGTTTTTCATTCATGAATTGGACGGGACTTCGAGGTAAGCGTGTTCTTCTTATTCTCCCGAGTAATGTTACTTATAAATTTTCTTTCTACGAATAATATTTTCAGCGATATCCTCAAATTGCAAAATCTTTGAGAAAACGTGCTGGCCATGTAAATAGTATTATCCTATATCAAAAATGTATTTTTCTTTTCACCTGAATCCCAATAGAGAGACGAGAGTTAAATAATTAATATACCGAAATTATTAATATTTCTGAACTCTCGCATGGGGAGTGTATTACATTAAAATAATGAAAATCAAGTCAGGAGTAACAGCCCGTCCAGTCAAGATCAGAAGAACGAATCGTCGTATGAAGGCAACATTAATTTCTTATTTAACTTGGCGTCGCGTCGCTACCGCGACTCTTGATATATATGCAAAAAGGATCGAAGAAAATCCATGTCGTTTCTTCGTAATGCGAGTTATTGATAAATTAGGAGTTTCATAGGATTTATAGATACAATATTGCATTTCCATACAGTTACACATTAAAGAGTCGTCATTATCCTCGCTCGTCCCATATTATGATTCAAACAATGTGATGTGCAATGACTTCTTTCGCGTACTCGATGTATTTCGTCTCCCTGCTACGCATATGCAAAGTAAACATCGAGAAATATACCTCTCCATGCGATTCATGTCCAGAGTGTTTGGGATACGCGAAAACAGACGATACGGATACAGACGATACGGATACAGACGAATTATTAGGAAAGTAGTAAAAAACATAGTTTACTGAACATTTAGATAACTTTTTTCTAATGCAAAGTGAATTCGCTGATATTTCCGTATACATGATTATTAAGATTTTTTTCTCAATTTTTCTAATTTCTTAAATTGTAAAAAATAGTTGAACAACCTCAAGATCTGGTTTTGTTTTTATAGAAAGGGTTCATGTTAAGACGTGCTACATGTCGTCTGCCTCTCCCAGATCCCTATAAGTGCGTGAAAGATAGCTGAATTTTCCCAAAGCGTCTCGACCACAGTTGATATTTTGCATTCAAAACAACAAAGGTTTTCAGTAGAATTTAGAACCGCAGTAAACCGGTCTCGATTTTTGCCCAAAAGATCAATTGTGGCCGAGAACAAATTTTTACAGTTTTTATCACAAACCGAGCAGTAGCACATTACCTTAAACTCGAAATATTTCAGGATCATTGAATGAATACTATAATAAGAAAGTCCTTACAAAATTCTCGCAAATGGAAATGTCGAAATCGAACTAAAATCATTTTAAGAAGTCATACGTATTCTAAAAAATCAGCAATTCCATTTGATAAAAAGGAATTAAAAAAGTTCGTTAAACAATTTTAAAAATTATTTCGCAATGAATTGTAAAATCATTCACAGTAGCGCAAATCACATTGCAACTGCCACGTTAAAAAATGCCGCGAAAAATCCGCCAATCAGCGACGTTCTTGTCTGTAGCAAATCGATGGACGGGTGACGCCGATCGATGCGGCAGCCATTACCTAATGTTTCTTCATGTCCGACGCACGCGTTAATTTTGTATTAATGATATTCGCGTCTCTATTAGTGGATCGGACGAGATATAAGACAAGCGAGTCCCTATTATTGTTCACAATAACGGTCAATATAAATTTTCTCTCCACGAATAATACTTCCAGCTATATTCTCAATCTCCAAAGTGGTAAAACCGCCAGCCATGTTCTCGTCGTACCGGCCGGTATTGTTCATTGTTACAGACAGTTGTGTTTATTCTAGATTTTCGTGTAACTGAGACCAAATTGATTGGAGTGTTCATGTTGGAAAGTCTTGGCTATATGGAACATTATTAAATATTATCGCGAGCATTTCCGCTTGGAAAATCTTGACTGTCTTGGAAATTTCGATCCAATAACCTACCAATCTGTAAGTATTCTATATTTTTAATTTCATTACATTTTTCATTCGTATATCAAAGAAACATAAGAATCTGATGACATTTAATGTGACGCTATTATAGTATAATCATTTTATTAAGGAAAAAGTAGTTTGGATTTAGAATTTGAGAAAATGTGTTACAAAATTGGTTTTGTTTTTATAGAAAGGGTTCATGTTAAGACGTGCTACACGTCGTCTGCCTCTCCCAGATCCCTATAAGTGCGTGAAAGATAGTTGAATTTTCCCAAAGCGTCTCGACCACAGTTGATATTTTGCATACAAAACAACAAAGGTTTTCAGTAGAATTTAGAACCTCAGTAAATCGGTCTCGATTTTTGCCCAAAAGATCAATTATGGTCGAAAACAAACTTTTACAGTTTTTATCACAAACCGAGCAGTAGCACATTACCTTAAACTCGAAATATTTCAGGAACATTGAATGATTACTATAATAAGAAAGTCCTTATAAAATTCTCGCAAATGGAAATGTCGAAATCGAACTAAAATTATTTTAAAAAGTCATATGTATTCTAAAAAATTAGCGATTCCATTTGATAAAAAGAAATTCAAAAAGTTCGTTAAACAATTTTTAAAATTATTTCGCAATGAATTGTAAAATCATTCACAGTAGTGCAAATCACATTGCTACTGCCACGTTAAAAAATGCCGCGAAAAATCCGCCAATCAGCGACGTTCTTGTCTGTAGCAAATCGATGGACGGGTGACGCCGATCGATGCGGCAGCCATTACCTAATGTTTCTTCATTTCCGACGCACGCGTTAATTTTGTATTAATGATAATCGCGTCTCTATTAGTGGATCGGACGAGATATAAGACAAGCGAGTCCCTATTATTGTTCACAATAACGGTCAATATAAATTTTCTCTCTACGAATAATACTTCCAGCTATATTCTCAATCTCCAAAGTGGTAAAACCGCCAGCCATGTTCTCGTCGTACCGGCCGGTATTTTTCATTGTTACAGACAGTTGTGTTTATTCTAGATTTTCGTGTAACTGAGACCAAATTGATTGGAGTGTTCATGTTGGAAAGTCTTGGCTATCGGGAACATTATTAAATATTATCGCGAGCATTACCGCTTGGAAAATCTTGGCTGTCTTGGAAATTTCGATCCCATAACCTACCAATCTGTAAGTACTCTATATTTTTAATTTCATTACATTTTTCATTCGTATATCAAAGAAACATAAGAATCTGATGACATTTAATGTGACGCTATTATAGTATAATCATTCTATTAAGGAAAAAGTAGTTTGGATTTAGAATTTGAGAAAATGTGTTACTTGTGTGCATAGTTTCGACCGATATAAAATGTTATTTTTCTTTTTATTTCAATCCCAATTAAAACACGAAGTTTTAATAATCAATGCACATAAATTATTGGCGCACCTGAATGCTCGCAGAAGGAGTCCTATGGAACCAAACATATACCTTTGAAAAATATCATAGAAAATCCAGATCTTTATGCTTCGGCATAAGTTCAAGATAAAGGAGACCTTTCATAGGACCTTTAGATAAAATAGTATATTTGAAACATTCCATACTAATTCACATAGGATAAAACTTGACCCTCTCCAATTTCCCTAGTATTTTTTAAATATTCTTATTATCACTGAAAAGAGCACCTGCGGTTTTTACTGGATTTTGCTTCCTTATAGAGAAAACTTTGTTTTAATGAAAAAAGTTTTATTTCAATTTTTATGCCCGTATATTAAAATGATCAAAATCATTGAGAAAAATTGTTTAGAAAAGAAATCGAATCGTCTCAAATTGTTGTGCCATATACAGTACAGCCAAATGTTTTATTGGTATAGATTTCATAAAAATCGGTCGAAGGGTTTTTTATTCATCAGATTTTTAAGATTTTGACAAATGTCTACTCTCACTCTAACTCGAATAAATTGCCAGATATCGGGCTGAAACTTGGCAAAACTTTATCAGAGTAGTGCAACCTCTGGTACTTACTGAATTTGATCGAAATCGATAAAGTAGTAAATTTCACTTATTTATTTTGATACTGTATTTGACAGCCACCCACGCACATACACATCCTGACACTTTTTCTATATAACTTTTCTCCACGTTTTAGACCATATTGAGTTTACTGGTATGAAAGTCTGAAATAAATAATAATAATTTTCACGAAAACAAAGTTTTTTGTATGAGGAAGCAACATGAAACATTTTTGTAAGTAGAATTTTTTTGGTAGCCAAGTTCATTGCTGCAAAGATATATTTTGCCCTTATAGATTTTAGTTTGAACCGATGGACCATATTGGTTCCACAAGGATAAATTTATTCGTAGAAAGACTTGGTTTGGTCCGAGTGTAGGAGGTTTTATTTGAAAATCTTTCGTAGAAGTTGCAAGGAAATTTGTTCAGAAAATTACTGCCAAGAAAAAGTTTAGTACAAAAGAAAGTATATTTTCTGCCAAAGATCTTCAAATGGAAATTCTCTTACTTGGTCTGGACAGTATTCCCTCAAAGAGAATTATCCTTACATGATTTATTTGGTCCAAAAAAAGTTCCACTTACATAAAATGTTCCATTTTGTGTGCTTGTGCAGTAGTAATTTTTGTCAAGGTAAAAAGTGTAATGTGTGCAATTGCTGCAACGTTTTGTTTTCATGATTTTTAGGTGTCTCAGTTCCCTTAAGCAAAAAATACAGTTTCGACAAAAATAATATGAAAAAAAAATGTCATGATATAACTTAGTTCAATAGTAAAAATATTGATAAGCATATTGTCAAGCACTTTTCTCTAGCGTAAAGTAAAAAATATTAACTTTCATTAAGTACCTATTACCTTATTAGGAAAATGCACCAAAGGATAAAACCCAGTTGTTTAGTTTTTTTTATCAACAATACAAAACATATCGGAAAACCCATAACATTGTTCTTTCGTTAAGGAAATTTATTTGTGTAATATAGAACTTTTATTCGATTCTGTATTCGCATTTCGATGTTTTTATGTCATTTATAGAGTAAATTCAATAGAATTATGCCGACAAGAAAAGCATTGTGCGATATGTCGAACAAGTACTTCAACCGCTTGTGTACAAAACGGCGTATTGAAGCCGTCGAATCTGAACAAATTCCGATAAATAGAGACAGTACGGTATTTGGAAGTAACGAACCCAACTCTAATTTCACGGCAATGAAAGAACCGGGAGATGACATTTTACTTGTCGAGGACGAAGAAATGGAGAAGAACGAAGAACATGATATGGGAGATTCGATACCCGCAGAAATGCAAGAAAGCTTTTTGTTAACAGAAAAAGACGATCATCCTATCAATTCCGCATTTTGGAACACTCCAGACACGCAGACAAGAGTGTCCGCGCCAATTTTAGCCGACTGGGCAGTGAGAAATAGGGTATCCCACGCTGCTACTACAGACTTATTGAAGCTGTTAAGGAGACATCCCTGTCACAAAGATTTACCGAAAAATGCTAAAACACTTTTATCAACACCGAGGAATAACAACGTAATTGAAATGAATCCTGGAGTCTACTGTCATCTAGGTCTGCAGCGTGGTATTGAACAGTACTTAAATAAATTTCGCCACATAGACAGCTTGAATATTGAAGTTCAAATTTCTATTGATGGTTTACCTCTCACACAGTCAGGAACGAATCAATTCTGGCCAATTTTAGCCCGCATTGTTCCTTCCAGTTACGTCTTTTGTATTGGTTGTTATTACGGTAAGCGTAAGCCTGCATCAGCGAATGAATTTTTAAAACAATTTGTGATCGAAGCAAAAGCTCTCATTAATAACGGATTAATGCACAACAGTAGGAGTTATACTGTTAAAATACATTCGATGATCTGTGATGCGCCTGCGAAGTCATTCGTATCATCTACCAAGGGTCATGGAGGCTACAGTAGTTGCACAAAGTGTACTACTGAAGGATCTTACGTGCAAAGGCGTATGACATTTCCAGAAACTGATAGGTTGAAGAGAACAGATCAGAGTTTTCTAGAACAAACTGATGAAGATTTTCACAATGGCTCGACCATTCTTTTGGACATCCCAAATTTTGGCATGGTATCGAGAGTTCCTCTGGAATACATGCATCTCTGTTGTATCGGATGTATGAAAAAACTAATTCATCTATGGATCAAAGGACCGCTTCGAAAGAAAGTCCGTCTGTCTGAGAACCAGATAAAGGAAATTTCAGCAGCTCTCATTGCTCTGCGACCTTACATACCAGTTGAATTCGCACGAAAACCACTAGAAATTCACAATATTGGTCACTGGAAAGCTACCGAGCTCCGACTGTTTATGCTCTACGTGGGTGTAGTAGTATTAAGAGGTATTTTGTCAAAGAAACTTTACCGCCACTTTTTGAAATTACACGTTGCTCTTCGCATACTCAGTAATAAATCAGATCCAAAACAAATAGATTATGCCGAATCCCTTTTAAAAGAGTTCGTGCAATCGTTCGGAGTTTTGTATGGTCCTGAGTATGTATCTCACAACGTGCACGGTCTAATTCATATGCCCGATGACGTTCGAACACTCGGTCCTCTAGACACGTACAGCGCTTTTCCCTTTGAGAATTATTTAGGGCAGATCAAGAAATTGATAAGGAAAGGTGAAAAGCCACTCGAACAACTAAGTAACCGATACGCGGAAAAGTTGGCTTGCGAAATGCAGGTTGATATACTCAAATGTTATCCTATACTTAAAGGACAACATACAGATGGGCCATTACTGACAGCGTGCGAAGGTCTTTAATATCGAAAAATTAAACTAAGGAAGCATACCATTTCCATAAAACTGGCTGACAATTGCTGCGGATTGAGGGATGGTAGCATTATAGTCGTGGAAAACATCATCGCCGCGCGAAACGGCATATATTTGATTGGGCGATCATATGAACGGATAAGCAGTTTCTATAACAAACCTTCAGAGTCATCTTTGGTGGATACTTTTCAAGTAGAGTAATTATCCGCATTACGGCATTGGCGACTGGACGAAGTGGAGAAGAAATATTTGAAAATACCCTACAGGAGCACATTGATAGCTACTGCGCTAATTCATACGGAATGATTAAGAACGTTCAGTGGAAAGTATATTCAAGGCTTTCTTGGGTCATTGTGGTGTATACATTGTCACAAACAATCTATATACCTTGTCCGTTTACTATAAAGTATTAATGGCAAGCAGTACTTACTTTTCGCACGCGTTTGCGTATGAGAACTGGTACTTCTCATGCACGCTTTGCAAAAATGGACTAACGTTAAACGATGTGTGGTATGGACTTTGGCGACAATCGATTAAGTGGTTCTAATTTTACAAGAACTTAAATATTTCTATATAATGGTTTCAAATTAAATGTTTATGAAAAAGTTTCTTTCTGGTTAAAAATACAGACTTTGTAAGAATTCGTTTAAACATTTTTTAAATAATGATTGCTGATCGGAGACAATTGGAAGTTATTTTAAGCACAGCTGGTGTATACAATATATAAACATGTCTGTAAGGTAGAACTTTACAAAAATTTCTTCCTCGTTGTTTTAGACTTTTGACAATAATTCCTCCATGAGGAAGCCGAGAAGCCAAAAAAATCAAGATTTTCGTCATGGGCTTCGTCAAAGGTATAAAATAATGAGAATGCAATTGGAAAAGTTCTACTTTGTTTAATTATTTCAAATAGAAAATTCATAAAGTAGAACCACTTATCTATCTGCGAAGTGTCGTATACTAGTTCGTTCAATACTGTGTTTAAAGTATGTGCAAAATATATTTTTTTTACTTAAATGCATCCTGTGAATCCTCTATCAATGCCTAATCTTCTATATAATAATTCAACACGACATATATTGCTTAATTGATTTTACAGAAATTGAACATGTTGCAACAAGGAAGTGAAAAGAACTATCTCGTAGTGTCATTCAAAAGTGGCGTCCAAATTATCTCGAGCACATGGATCATCAACGGGAACTATTGTTGGTCTCCTAAAAATTCTAAGGACTTAGTAGGATCATACGATGATACCGTGAAAAATCATACTATCCCAACAAAAAGATGGGCCAAATATAAAATAGAGAAAGTATTTGGTACTTTCGGTGAGAATCATTATTTTATAATTACTGTTTGTTGTTTCTTACTATCATACATTAGTGATCTGTTATTTAATATTTTATGCATTCCGATTTCTTTAAATAACAGATTCGTTCTTGATTGCTAAATCAAAAGAGCAAGTAGCTCTACAACGCTCAGATCTCGATACGGATGCAGAACAATTTGATGATCAAGCCGCGGCCTTGCCACGCGAAGCGGACGATGATTCCTCGAGTACTGATAGTAAGAGATCTTCGTCATCCAGTGGCAGCGAAGTGGGACGGATCAATGGTTAAATGACGATTACATCTCATTAACAGATTAAAATCGTGATGATTCATTACATTTGCTTTTGGTATTAATTGTTTCTATAATAGCCACAAAATCAAAAACGCAGAAAGCATCGAAACAGGCATTGAAGTCTGTCGAAAATACAGGGAAAGTAACAGGAAACTTCGAAAAAGAGAAAAGACTGGACAAGTCCAAAATCACGACAGCTGACCAAACAAAAGAAAGACCATCAGCACTCAGCTCACCATTGAACATTAAAGAAGGTATACACTGCTTTTGATTATCTTTTCGGTAGCTTATACACTACGACCTGTAACACCGGTACAGCAACGGTACCGGAACCCCACTTTACCGGTGACCGAGGTAGCGCACGAACGCTAATGCGAACTCTGCGCAGGTTGCTGTTTTGTGTAACATCGGACCGTCTCAACTGAAGAGGTACCGGTAATCGAGGTCGTAGTGTAATAGGTTTTCAACTCTTTATATGTCAAGAAAGAATACGGACGCTCCTCTATATACATTCTACATAACTTGCTGGGTCACTATGTCCTGTGATCAGTCTGATTCTTATAGGGTCCCGGTATTCAATTATTGATAGTGTAAAACATTTTTAGAAAAGCAATTCATCCACAACTGACTTTACTCATATAATGACGAATCGATAAGGGCATTTTTTACTTAATAAGTTCTTCTGACAATCGAGAAAACCATAATCGAATCTCATTAATTGTTTTGCTTGACCTTCATCTTCCTCTTTCATTAACAGATAAACTTGAAGATTTATGCACTACGTCAGATAGGAATTCTCTACTGCTGGAACGGTGCCTATCGTACTTGCAAAAAATTGATCGCAAAATGACTGATTTAACTATACCGCAAGGAGGTGCTTTCGACGAGAACATGAGAGAATGGCGAAACCGACTCCCTCTTACCACTATCGAACAAGTAGACGAGGTTGAAACGATTCTGCTTAGTAGCGAAGAAAAAAAAAACATCTGGTAAAATTCTGAAATACTCGCAATACATAGGCGGGGGGAGGGGTTTAGAGTTCCACCAATTACAGGGTGAAAAACGTGTTTTATTTTGAATGGGGTAAAGTCACCAGTGAATGAACAGTGAAGGAAAACGATTTGTTTATCATGGGTTTCTATAAAATGTAATAGTTCCAGATTATCGTTGGAAATTTTAACGGACGACCATAATGTCCGAAAAATATCTGAAAACAAATACTACATACTAAAAATCTAAAAACACCAGTAAATGAACATAGACTTCTGCGACAAAATAATCGCAGGAGATAGCTAAACAGTAGTCAAATTAGAAATCGGATGATTAGTTAAGTCGACAAAATTTCTCATGAACTCCCAAACAGCCGTTGTTCATTTACTGGCTGTTCATTCAATTACTGGTACATTCATCCTATCTCTAAAAAAAATCGTGTTTAAATCGCATGCGCTTCGTTATTTGTACCGGTGTTCTGATCAACCAAAAAAATCTGAGATATGAACATAAAAAATTTTAAGTTTATTTTTTTTTTAATAAAGAATATACGAAAAAGTTGTATTGAAATATATCAAACTCTTACAAATCTTTATATCCGTTATTTAAGTTTATTATTATTTTTTACTAGATGAAAAAACACATTGCAGAATTAGCATGAATTGATCAATTTAATTTTTTAAACACGACTATTAATATTTTTCTATACGGAAATACTATGCAGATGCAAATTATTCTTCAGAACAAACGATCGAACCGCCAAAAATGGTTAAAATCCTGTAAAACATCAGGAATTATTTAACTCATGTCAATCGCACACCCCTAAAATATAATTCTGTAGGAAAACGATAATACGCCCGATTATTTCTGTAGATCGACTTTCTGAGGAAAGCTGGAGGTACCACGGTCGATGACACTATCCGTCGAGTATTAAAAGAAATATTCACAAATGACCTCGCAACACATTATTCATGGAAAGGCAGACGAGGAAAGAGAAACTTATCAGTAATGGCCCTGACAGATACAATGTACAGTAAGTTCAAATATTCATGCCATTACTTTTTTAGGAATTGAAATACTTGAAAATAATGTATCGAAACGAAACATAGCTTGTGGAATAGTCGACAACTTCGTCGAAATTGTTCTATTCCTTACTTTTTATAATTTTATAATTTTATTTTTTTATTTTATTTTATTATTATTTTTGTCGTCACTTATTAATAAATCTTGATATATATAAGGAAATACGGCTAAATTTCTAAGATGCGGCATTTTTTTGTGTACCAAAAGCTTGTATTTAATCGAATTATAAATAAACAACAGGGAAGGTTAAATCACATTAACGGGAAAGTAATTATTCAGTCATATGTGTTATTAGATTTTCTTCTATTCTAAAAATTCCCAACTTTCCAATCTCTTTCTTTAATAAAAGCTGTGTTTGTCTTTTCCTTTGTACAACATACTTGGAACATCAAGAACGATAAGATTTTTTAAGTATTCTTTAAAGTAATATATTATTTAAAATTAGGGAAAGTTATGATCCCGAATTATTATTAAAGTAACTAAAAATTCTATCGGTGTTTTTGTACCCTGTACAGTGTACAAAAGAACGCTTAAACACAACATTTAGCAAGGAAAAAGACTGAAAATTAAAAGCTGGTCAATTTCATCATTTGAATAAACCGAAAAATATTACATATAAATGAAAACTTAATTTCCAGACATTATATTTCATTTATTAATGATATTAATAAGTTTTAAAAAAGCAGTTCGATGAACTTTTGAAAACCTTTCTTCCGAAGGCATATGATTTTGTATGTGTTTTCAGCTGCAGTTGAATTGGTAGCGGAAATGACGAAACAAAAGTTTGAAAACCGCCTAAAGGAGTGGTTTCGACATGCGTCAGCTCGTCTACTGGCCGAAGTACCAGTTCCAAGACCAAATATTGGAAATGTACAAACGATCAGGATTGAGACAGCAGATGAGAACATCCAAGAATGAAAATGTGATGCTTCTCAGTCTCTAGTCTCTCTCTTTCTCTCTCTATCTAGTACCTCGTTATTTGATAATTAGGGACAATTAGAAGCAAAATTTGGTAAGAGTTCCTATTAAGAAATCGATCAATATTAAATGATTGAATTAGCATTACAGAGTTAATAAGAAAAATAGAATTTTCTGGTTTTGAGTTCAACCAATAAGTATCGGACTATATACTTTTTTTAAATCGTTTATTACATTATTGAAATGTATAAAAAAATTACATTTATTTTACGTTTTGATATTGTTTGATTATTGAGCTATATTCAAAAGAAGAGTATGGCCTCTAGCAGTTTGCCAAAAATCGGCCAGCGTCCTATCTGGTCACTTTAAAGTATTCTTGCTCTATGATTATTTCTTCAAGAAATTGAAAATAGCCGATATTCTCCTCAAGTACTAATACTTTTATTTTTTCACAACGTTTCGTTACATTTGAGACTGTTACAAGCAATCTTAAGCGCTTGCATAGAGAACCTGCAGACTTCGTATCGAAAATTAAGAACATTCTCATAAATTGTTGATCGCAGGATTTTCTTACGAAAAGCACAGTACTTAATTGTTACGAATAACAAAGTACCTAATCTTGTCCTTGTAATACAGTCGAGTCAATCGAATGCTAAGATTTAAGAAATTGTTGGTACCCTTTTTAAATGAGAGACTAGTGTAAATTAAAGTGGATCTGGGTTAAATAGCTCGTACTTAATGTAGAAAATATGTGTAAGAATGAATTAAGAGAATAATAACTTAGTTTGGACTAATACATCCACGGGCATATTTTTGTGCACTTTTTTCAGCGGTAAATTTGAAATTTTCTTTTAATTTTTACGTATAGCACTTTGTTGATTGAACTACAAGAATTCTGTGAATAATTTGCTTCGTTTTACTTCTTAATGAGAAGAACATTTTTGTTAACGTCGCTCTTTTTATGAACTTTTATAGTAATTTGTAAACAATGAATATTATCATGAACATTTTCCGGTAAGTCGAGAACAAACTACAATTACAAAAAACTTCGTCAAAATATGCCCACATATTTAGTAGCGTAAGCAGTTATTTTTCTGTAAATTCATTGTTGTAATTTTATTCCAAATTAAGTAGGAACTCATTAGAATTAAGGTAGGTTACCTTAATTCTCAATAGTTTCTTTTTTTAAACAGTTTTTGAAGTATTAGTACTCGAATGACTCAATTGTACCATAAGGCCTATTTTTACATTGTCGAATAGACCACTCTCTATTTTTTTAAGCCTTATGATTATAGCATATTGATGAAAACAGCATACATTTGTTTTTTTTTCTTCACCTTTTTTTTAGCATTTTTTACGGTAGCACAGTCTAGGATGCGAGTGCTAAATGTATAAATGCATAATGTAATTTATTTTTAGAGATTCGGGAGTGATCTGTTCACATACACCATGTCGTCTTGACTCAGATAGTTAATAATCCTATCACTGTAAAGAGTAAATTATAACACATATAAAAAGATGTCTTCAATTTGCACATAAATTCCTAATTGGCATATTTGAAGATATTAAAGTCGTTTAAATGAGAATAACAAAGTTATTTCAACCAATATTATAATGTTATCACTTTAAGTATAATTTAATATTGTATTACTCATTTTTATTTAATTGTTAATTAAAAGTCAATATCGGTAAATACGTATTTAATTCATGGTCCTTGCCCAATATCTGTTGTATTTACATTTCACTCGTATGTGACAGTGTCAAGTAATCGGCTTGACGATTGTAAAATGTACGCCGACAATGCTGTATATGAAGTTATTTACAGCTGCGTTCGTGTATATCAATATAATTGCGGACCGCAGACGAAAACACATGGTACTACAAATGACATTTTCATTTGTGTAGTAAAGCATTACTGGGCGCGATTAGACGTATCAGCAGTCACCACCATTCGTTTACGTGATAGTCAACGGACGTCATGCAAGACGTACATAGAACAGGATGTGTACATCTATTGAGCGTCTGTACATCGGTCGCATAGACGTGAACCAAACGTCGTAAGAAATTTGGCTAGAAAGTGGACGTCTCGATTACATAGAATGGCGAGAAATTTTCACAGTTTCTGAACCTCTTGTGGATATACAGGGAGGACACGGTGAAACTAGACAGTCCAATGCGGCTCCGTGAGAATTTAGGAAGCCTGATTGGCTACTGCCTACGGCCGCCAGTGCGTCTCATCCGAGCGGCGACTGTGTCCCCACGCGCCATCGGAATGGGCCAGTAAGGGTAGTGGTAGAGGCAAGGGACGTTACCTGAGCTGGTAGGGCAGACGCCAGAAACCAAGATTTATTTACTACTCGGTCTGCACGCATAGAGTGGGAACCGTCGGTTTGACGCGCAAGCGCATTTGCGCTGTCTAGTTTCACCGTGTCCTCCCTGTATACGTACGTCTTGTGGAAGTCCCGAGTATAGTTGATGCTTCTCCAAGAAATCGATTTTGGCTATAGTCGAAATCATTCAATAGACATCTATTTTATGTCTAATAGACGAAAAAAGTGCACGCTTTATATACATCCATAGATTGTACAATCATCTACAATTCAGCCTTTTTACACAGAACCCGGACTTCCATTGGACATGCATTTACAGTCTGCGATGGATAAATGGACTTTACGTGGACGTCCTTCTATGTCCGTTTATGATCTAATTTTGATGCGAATGTACGATAATTCTATGTTATTAGAATGTCCATGGGATGTCCTAGATAACTTATATAAAACGTACAGTATACGTTCAGCGTATATTGTAGATTACGTTCATCGAATGTACAGAAGATCAATAATAGTCGTATATAAGACGTCGATTGCCCATATATTATCGATCTATAGTCTGTTTTGTAAACGTCATCCACAATATATACAGAAAGACCATTGTACGTCTTAAATACGTCCTACGGTATATTTCATGGATGTTCACGCTACATAGAAGTATGGTAAATTCGCACCTTTAATAGATTATAAATGGACATGCAAGGACTTTTACTGAATGTCCATTTGTCCCGTCGTAGACATCCATTGCCCATATATTATCGATCTACAATAAGTTCCACAGACGCCCCCACAATATATACAGAATGTCTACCGTACGTCTTAAATACGTCCTCCGGTATAATCCATGGATGTTCAACTTACATAGAAGTGCGGTACATTCGCACCTTTAATCGATTATAAATGGACGTACAAGGACTTCTACTGAATGTCCATTTGTCCCGTCGTAGACGTCTATTGCTTATATATTATCGATCTACAATACGTTCCATAGACGTCACCCACAATATATACAGATTGTCTACTGTACGTCTTAAATACGTTCTACGGTATATTCCATGGATGTTCACATTACATAGAAGTACGGTACATTCGCACCTTCAATAGATTATAAATGGACGTACAAGGACGTCTATGGATCGTCCATTCGTCTTGACAAAGACATTAATTGGATGTCCAATGAACGTCAGGGTTCCGTGTGGGCACGAGTCGATGTCTATGACCGAATGGCTCTTATGTGGTAAACGCCTCTGGCGATATAAACAAAATACACTAAATGTATACCGAGCATCAACTCTCCCAATTCCGGGCGAAAATACATGTATGAAAATATATAATTATATTTCGTGACAGAAACGAAACACGTGAATAAATGTGTAAAAAAAATTACATATCATGTCGCTCAGAATAAAAATATTTCTGGCGTGAAGAGAAATCTCAATATGAGGGAAAAAAAACCCGAAAGATCGGGAAAACACGGATTCGCACACATATAATGAATGATAAACACAAGAGAAGTAAGAAAGAGGAATAAGAGAAGGCGCGATCCGTAGCCGAGCTTTGATGTCTATCTTGGTGGAGATATTCTTAGCTAAGCAATTTAATAATAAGGCACAAGAAATAAACGAACTTGTGTCATTCAATATCTCTGTAGCTCTGTATGCTCGCACATCAGAGTCTCATAGAGGTTTGATGAACACTCCGAACAACAAAGGTTGAGTTTAGTCTTTTCCCGAGCTCTGTCGTTGAAATATAAAACAACGAAGCTCCCTGGTTGATCCTGCCAGTAGTTATATGCTTGTATACAGCTTGTATACTGGTTGATCCTGCCAGTAGTTACATGCCGTAATAAGGTGAAACCGCGAATGGCTCATTAAATCAGTTATGGTTCCTTAGATCGTACCCACATTTACTTGGATAACTGTGGTAATTCTAGAGCTAATACATGCAAACCAGAGTTTCAACCAGAGATGGGAGGAACGCTTTTATTAGATCAAAACCAATCGGTGGCGGGTTCGCTCGTCCACCGTCGTACTTGGTGACTCTGAATAACTTTGTGCTGATCGCACGGTCTCGTACCGGCGACGCATCTTTCAAATGTCTGCCTTACTAACTGTCGATGGTAGGTCCTGCGCCTACCATGGTTGTAACGGGTAACGGGGAATCAGGGTTCGATTCCGGAGAGGGAGCCTGAGAAACGGCTACCACATCCAAGGAAGGCAGCAGGCGCATAAATTACCCACTCCCGGCACGGGGAGGTAGTGACGAAAAATAACGATACGGGACTCATCCGAGGCCCCGTAATCGGAATGAGTACACTTTAAATCCTTTAACGAGGATCCATTGAAGGGCAAGTCTGATGCCAGCAGCCGCGGTAATTCCAGCTCCAATAGCGTATATTAAAGTTGTTGCGGTTAACAAGCTCGTAGTTGAATCTGTGTGTCACGATGTTGGTTCACCGCTCGCGGTGTTTAACTAGCATGCCGTGAGACGTCCTACCGGTGGGCTTAGCTCTTCACGGGGCGGTCCAACTAATATCCCATCGCGGTGCTCTTCACTGAGTGTCGAGGTGGGCCAGTACGTTTACTTTGAACAAATTAGAGTGCTTAAAGCAGGCTATCTTCGCCTGAATACTGTGTGCATGGAATAATGTAATAGGACCTCGGTTCTATTTTGTTGGTTTTCGGAACCCCGAGGTAATGATGAATAGGGATAGAAAGGGGCATTCGTATTGCGACGTTAGAGGTGAAATTCTTGGATCGTCGCAAGACGTACAGAAGCGGAAGCATTTGCCAAGAATGTTTTCATTAATCAAGAACGAAAGTTAGAGGTTCGAAGGCGATCAGATACCGCCCTAGTTCTAACCATAAACGATGCCAGCTAGCGATCCGGCGAAGTTCCTCCGAAACCAAAGCTTTTGGGTTCCGTGGGGAGTATGGTTGCAAAGCTGAAACTTAAAGGAATTGACGGAAGGGCACCACCAGGAGTGGAGCCTGCGGCTTAATTTGACTCAACACGGGAAACCTCACCAGGCCCGGACACCGAAAGGATTGACAGATTGATAGCTCTTTTTTTATTCGGTGGGTGGTGGTGCATGGCCGTTCTTAGTTAGTGGAGCGATTTGTCTGGTTAATTCCGGTAACAAATGAGACTCTAGCCTGCTAAATAGGCGTAATTTCTGGTATCTCGAAGGCCCCCGGCTTCGCGTCGGGTGGTTTTTACTACCGACGTACAAACAAATCTTCGTAGAGGGACAGGCGGCTTCTAGCCGCACGAGATTGAGCAAAAACAGGTCTGTGATGCCCTTAAATGTTCTGGGCCGCACGCGCGCTACACTGAAGGAATCAGCGTGTCTTCTCTGGCCGAAAGGCCCGGGTAACCCGCCGAACCTCCTCCGTGCTAGGGATTGGGGCTTGCAATTATGCCCCATGAACGAGGAATTCCCAGTAAGCACGAATCATAAGCTTGCGTTGATTACGTCCCTGCCCTTTGTACACACAGCCCGTCACTACTACCGATTGAATGATTCAGTGAGGTCTTCAGACTGGTGCGCGGCAATGTTTCAGCATTGCCGATGTTGCCGGGAAGATGACCAAACTTGATCATTTAGAGGAAGTAAAAGTCGTTACAAGGTTTCCGTAGGTGAACCTGCGGAAGGATCATTAACGTACCTAGCTAGCTTATAATAGCAGCGAGAACAATAAAAACACAAAAGTGTACGAAAAAAAAAATTAAAAACATGCAGATGCTGATGCATCGATTTGTTTGTCGAACGTCCAATTCAATGAAAAAAAGAAAATACAATGAATTATAAATGAGTCCGTGATAGCGCGTGAGGAAACTCGTTGTGTGCGTCGTGCGAGACAATTATACTTGCTTGCGATCGTGTTAGTCGATTTTGTCTCGTCAACGACCCCAACATTTAGAGAAGCTCACTGTCGTTTCGTGTTCTTGTTTATTTTTTTTTCTTTTTTCGCTCGAACGAGGCCTCACGTAACACGCGTGCTCGATAAAAGCCCTACGAACTCTGTCGCAACGTTCACGTGGCAACCTAATAGAACGGGGAAGAGATTCCATTTGCGAACGCGTCTCGGGAGAGAAACCCACGCGCGCCTTCGAAAGATGAGTGCGCGCGTTGTTTGTTTCTTCTCTCGTTGTACCGATCTCTTTATAGTGGAGGATCTCCGTCAAGAGAGGATAAGTCGTGTGAGCAGCTCGCGCTGCTCCGCTCTCCAAGGTTTTCCAATGAAATTTCGCCCGTAAACGAACGTTAGTCGATTTTAACATCGACGTTAGACAGTTTTGGTGTTGTTATAGAGAACTTTCAACGTTCTCTCAAACGACTCGCGAGTCGCGCCTAACAGCGGGCTCGCGAAACATCTTGTCACGATGCACACAGAAGAAATATTAACGTTTTTTCAGTGTCTCCGTCGAGTTTGTTGAGATGAGAATAATTGAAACACAAAAATTACATATGATTGTAACGGTGGATCACTTGGCTCGTGGGTCGATGAAGAACGCAGCTAATTGCGCGTCAACTTGTGAACTGCAGGACACATGAACATCGACATTTCGAACGCACATTGCGGTCCACGGATACAATTCCTGGACCACGCCTGGCTGAGGGTCGTTTTTCGTAAAATAAACTGCTTATTACGAGCGAATAATATGAACATTCGTCGACTATTGCGCGTGCAAGCGCGTATGTCGGCGTCGTTTGAAATTAAAAGTCGGGGCAATCGCACTGGCCGCGCGCGAATACGTTAAATTATTCAATTGTGTCTCGCGCTTGTGCCATATGTGTCTCGAGGGCCACGACTAGCGGTGTGAATTCAACGAGCCTCCGGTGTATTTGGGTGCGCGTGCGACATAATCGTGCGCGCTCACGGCAGTGCTTCTCGTTGTCACATGTTTATTAATCCTTTCGAGGTGTTAAAAGACAATAGCCGCGTTTCACGTTGTATTACAATAAAAAATGTGTGATCGAGTGTATTGACGGAAAGTCATTAAGAGCCGGAAAGAGGTGAGTCACGTCGAGCGTGTCTGCGCGAGCGTTCTCTCTAAATTTCACACGGCCGGTCGATCGAGTCCCCGAGGCTACTTGTAGTTTGAAAGGACAGATACGACTGCGTAGCTGTGTATGAGAAAATCAGAGGGACACTGCAAGCGTCTTGTACAACACGCCATGTGTAAGATGACTCATAGAACGTCCATTTTGCAAATCTCTATCCAAGGCTCTCATCCGTTGACGTACGCGCTTGAGATCAACACGATATTTCTCATTGTTGAAAATAAACGACATACAATCGACGACCTCAGAGCAGGTGAGACTACCCGCTGGATTAAAGCATATTACTAAGCGGAGGAAAATAAACTAACCAGGATTTTCTTAGTAGCGGCGAGCGAACTGGGAATAGCCCAGCACTGAATCCCGCGGCCCGGTCGCTGGGAAATGTAGTGTTCGGGAGGATCCACTTATCCCGAGGCGTATGCTCGAGTCCGAGTCCATCTTGAATGGGGCCAATTACCCGTAGAGGGTGCCAGGCCCGTAGTGACAGAGACACGCTTCGGAAGGATCTCTCCTTAGAGTCGGGTTGCTTGAGAGTGCAGCTCTAAGAGGGTGGTGAACTCCATCTAAGGCTAAATACGACCACGAGACCGATAGCGAACAAGTACCGTGAGGGAAAGTTAAAAAGAACTTTGAAGAGAGAGTTCAAGAGTACGTGAAACCGTTCAGGGGTAAACCTGAGAAACCCGAAAAGATCGAATGGGGAGATTCATCGTCAGCGGTACTGGTACGTGTGCGGGTCGCGATGTCCGAGACTTCGGTCTCGCGGCACGCGTCCGCATGTTTTTATTGCCTGGTATCGTCGGCGTGCACTTCTCCCCTAGTAGGACGTTGCGACCCGTTGGGTGTCGGTCTACGGCCCGGGTGGGTGCCTGTTCCGTGTGCGCTTTATCGCGTCATTGCGGGGCAGACCCCCGGTTGCCTGACCGGCTGCTCGGCGGTACTCGCAAGGTATCTGGCCGCAAACATTCGAACTGCGTCCGGCCCGTCGCAAGCGAGGCAAGTGTCCCCGAATGTACGGATCTAATGCCGTCATCGGGCCTAGCCAGCTGTTGGTTGACGATGTCCTAGGACAGGCTATAACAATTATGATACCGATCAGCGACGCTACTGCTTTGGGTACTTTCAGGACCCGTCTTGAAACACGGACCAAGGAGTCTAACATGTGCGCGAGTCATTGGGAACTATTAAGCCTAAAGGCGCAATGGAAGTGAAGGTCGGCCTTGCGCTGACCAAGGGAGGATGGAGGTCCGTAGCGATTCTGACGTGCAAATCGATCGTCGGAACTGGGTATAGGGGCGAAAGACTAATCGAACCATCTAGTAGCTGGTTCCCTCCGAAGTTTCCCTCAGGATAGCTGGCACTCGCTCATATGCGAGTCACATCTGGTAAAGCGAATGATTAGAGGCCTTAGGGCCGAAACGACCTCAACCTATTCTCAAACTTTAAATGGGTGAGATCTCTGGCTTGCTTGAACGGTGGAGCCACGAGATTTCGGATCAGAGTGCCAAGTGGGATAATTTTGGTAAGCAGAACTGGCGCTGTGGGATGAACCAAACGCAGAGTTAAGGCGCCTAAGTCGACGCTTATGGGATACCATGAAAGGCGTTGGTTGCTTAAGACAGCAGGACGGTGGCCATGGAAGTCGGAATCCGCTAAGGAGTATGTTACAACTCACCTGCCGAAGCAACTAGCCCTGAAAATAGATGGCGCTGAAGCGTCGCGCCTATACTCTGCCGTCAGTGGCAAGTGAGGCGGAGAATTCATTTTCCGTCATGAAGCCCTGACGAGTAGGAGGGTCGCGGCGGTGCGCGCAGAAGGGTCTGGGCGTGAGCCTGCCTAAGCGGCCGTCGGTGCAGATCTTGGTGGTAGTAGCAAATACTCCAGCGAGGCCCTGGAGGACTGACGTGGAGAAGGGTTTCGTGTGAACAGCCGTTGCACTCGAGTCAGTCGATCCTAAGCCCTAGGAGAAATCCTATGTTGATGACGGTGTTTGAGTCACACAATGTAATATCTAATTACGTGTCACACCCGTCGGGCGAAAGGGAATCCGGTTCCCATTCCGGAACCCGGCAGCGGAACCGTATACAATTCGGGCCCTCGCAAGAGGTTTCGTCGGGGTAACCCAAAATGACCTGGAGACGCCGTCGGGAGATCCGGGAAGAGTTTTCTTTTCTGCATAAGCGTTTGAGTTCCCTCGAAACCTCTAGCAGGGAGATAGGGTTTGGAACGCGAAGAGCACCGCAGTTGCGGCGGTGTCCGGATCTTCCCCTCGGACCTTGAAAATCCAGGAGAGGGCCACGTGGAGGTGTCGCGCCGGTTCGTACCCATATCCGCAGCAGGTCTCCAAGGTCAAGAGCCTCTAGTCGATAGACTTATGTAGGTAAGGGAAGTCGGCAAATTGGATCCGTAACTTCGGAATAAGGATTGGCTCTGAGGAGCGGGGCGCGTCGGGCTTGTTAGGAAAGTGGGTTTGGCTAACGTGCCGTGCCTGGGCGAGGTGAACGATGGGAAATTCTTTGCAGATTTTTTTGATGCAGATCCGAGCTCGGTCCCGTGCCTTGGGCTTCCTTGGCGGGCTTCCTTGGCGGTTCGCGCCGTCTCGGTCGTCCTCTTCGGCCGCCATTCAACGCTCAGCTCAGAACTGGTACGGACTAGGGGAATCCGACTGTCTAATTAAAACAAAGCATTGCGATGGCCCTCACGGGTGTTGACGCGATGTGATTTCTGCCCAGTGCTCTGAATGTCAACGTGAAGAAATTCAAGCAAGCGCGGGTAAACGACGTTCTCTTTACCCCCGTTGAGGTACTATCATACCGAAACGGTGCGTGTATTGTAGTAACGTCGTTTACTACAATCGTTTTTTTACACCCGTCGAGATCAACACCCTCGCGTCCGCTTAGTTCGGATGTTACCGAGCATTCGTGAGACTCCCATCTGGATCAGTTATCGGTAGACGGGGAGGGTGACATAGCCCCACGGTGCCGAGCTACACCGTGAGTCATCCGTTAAATGGGTTGGCCTCTGTCGGACAGTGGTTTCACTAGGTCCATTTTGCCTTGTGCATATGGCCTCAAATCGGGTATGGTGAGTGGGCACCTAATCCCGGCCGCCTCTGGACTTATGAACGTCGCAGGGCGTTCAGCCAGACGGCGAGGTGTACTGCTTGCACTCTCAGGAAAAATTCGAGCATAGTACTTGTGTGAACTTCACACTTATTGGGCGACTGGTCACGCGGCTTGGGTGAGGGTACTCGCCAAGGTGGGATATTTGCCCAGGTGTAAGGTAGTTAAAGTACCCGCTATCAGGAATAACAGTCTGATAAGAAAGTAACACATGGTCGGGTGGGACCGCGCGATTCTGCCCGGGGTGGTGGGAAGGAATGGTGCGCTTCGGCGTACACTCCGAGCATTCCGCTGGCGGGGGGGCTTCCGCCCCCCCCCAGACCCCCCCCCCCGGTGTGGTCGTAACTATGAGTCTCTTGAGGTGACTCTCTTAAGTCCAACGTACTGCGCCCGAGACCAAAAGGTACACGCGAGAGTCGGGAACAGGTTAAATAGTACGCAATGGCCTGCCCCTCGTGGCAGTGACGAGCAGACAGGTGTAAGAGTGTTGCCCATAAGGGTGACACTCTTTAAGTGTCGCGCCTCCAGAAGATTTGGAAGCTTTGGGTGACGTGGGAGTGGCCCTCTCGTGCCTGTCACGACTTGGGTCCTTTTGCTCGCCCCGAGACTTTCAAATCATTGATCGAGAAAAGCAATTCTTCGGGGATTTATCCTCGGAGGGTTGCTTTTTTTTATGCAAATTTTGAAAGGAGCGGGGCTCCACTCCCAGAAATTTTAAATAAAACCGAGGCTCCACTCCCAGAAATTTTTTGGTGAGTTCGACTTAGAAAATCTACAATTATTGACTTGAGAAGCAATTCTTCGGGGATTCGTCCCCGGAGAGTTGCTTTTTTTTTATGCAATTTTTGAGAAAACCGAGGCTCCACTCCCAAAAATTTTTTGGAGAGTTGGACTTTCTAAATTTTCTAAATTTTTACATCATGGGCCCTCTCGTGCTGTTGCGAGTAGGAGACCCTCCCCCTTTGCCTTCGGGCATCTGAAACTTCTGAAGAGCGACACAGAAGTGGCCGAACACCTTACACTAACACAGGTCTGTGAGTCAAGTCACCAAGGAATACCCGGCCTTGGAATAATGACTTTACGGGAAAACCAGGGGCACCAATGTGGTGATTAACCCATCATAGGGTACTCGGCATACGCCGAACCCGACTTATGACGAACTGGCTTTTATTGGACTATGAATTGACACATGAACGGGAAAAGAGTATCAGGCGGCAACACACGTAAAACACAAAACAAGACACAGTGACATACATGAAGCCTCGGATAGGGAGGGCTCCGAGTCCGAGTCCTCTCTGGCGGAACGATCCGCTAGAAGGGACCCTACTGATGATGAACAGGCAAACGATATGGACACGAGTTTAGAAATCGGAGTACCCCTAGGCGAAGGAGTAACGATGTGCGATGTCTGCAACCGGCAGAATCGACATCGGGGCTTCTTAAATCTAGCAGACTTGGCTAAACACCTCCGGCAACAGCACCAGCAAGTAAGCATTATACTAAAATGTAACTGGTGCTCGATGGTGTTCCCGGGTCTGCCAAATTGGTATGGACACAAATCCAAATGCAAGGGGCCACCGGCTGCACGGAGAGAGCCTCGGGCCTTTACGTGCACGCAATGCTACCGAGGTTTCGACACTATGCGAGGTAGGTTACAGCATGAAAGACACGACCACCCCATAATGAGAAATGAGAAACGCCAAGAAGCCTTAAGGCGCGATGGTAAGCCTGGGCGACTGGCTTATTTATGGAGCGAAGACGAAACGAGTCGCCTCCGAGAACTCAATGAGTGATACCGGGGAAAGGTACGATTCATTAAGGCCATGTGAAACACACGGACGCGCACCTCGAAATTTCGGATATGCTTTTTTTCGCGAATTATGGGCGGATTGAAGCGAAATTTGGAATACAGACGCCAAAAATGTGCATCTCGGGAATGAATTAGGCCGAATTTTGATTTTCGAAAAAAAAAATTACAGATCGATTACCGGCAGATTCCTGTAATCAAAAATTCGATTTTTTTCTCATTTTTGGACTAAAAATGAAAAAAGTGACTAATTCATTCCCGAGATAATTCAAAATCACGCATGAAACGTGCATTTCGATATCAATTTAGTCACATTTTATAAGGAAAAACCATATCCGAAAGAATTGTCGATAACTTCACGAGTTTTTTGCGTCCCTCCTGTCTTGCTAGATGGCGCTGATAGCGCATTCCAATTTTGTCACGAGCCCGCGCAGAGCGTCCATAGGCGCAGCAACCTTTTATATTGCTGTCTGCACCACGCTGCGACTTCGAGTCGATTTTATATATTTTTTGTGTTATATAGATATTATATTTTATTATTATATAGATATTATATACTATATTATAAGGAGTGTAATCACTCGGAAAAATTTCCCGGTGATTCCAAAAGTCACGGGTGTTTTCCCGGAAAATCGAAAATTCGAAGAGGAAATTGTAGAAAAGTGAAATATGTTTATATTTCACTTTTCTACAATTTTGGCACTTCTCGAAAATCGGTGTAATTTTTCTTTGGATAAATGAAATCTGGATTTTTCTTTTGCAACCGACCATATTTATTATTTAAAAAAATAGCATGTTATACATAGGATGTTATACAGCTCCACACTATTCACCGGACTCGCGAGGACTGTCCTCCATCGACTGAAAGAGTTCGCGATTTATCGCCTCGTTCACCAGCGTCTCCTCGCTTCTCGCCAATTCCATCGTGATTACCGGCGGCTGAGCCAAAGGTTGACTTTTACTTCCGCTGAAGACGATCCTTGATGTCGTCCATCGTGATGGGATTGATCTCGATGACGTTCTCGTCGTCGTAACGCTCGTCCTCGGAGCAAAACTCGTTCTCCATCTCAGCTCGCGCGATCGGCACGTCGGCGATAGGTGGTCGAATCTGCGGCGGCGGCGACGTCGGAGAAACATTGACGAACTCCGCGTAGCCGCGATTCTTCAGCAGCGAGATATTCGTCGCGTCTCTCAGGCTGTCGTTGAGCAGCGACTCGTTGTCCGTGTCCATGTAGTCGATGTCCTCGCCGTTCGCCAACAGCTTCGACGTGTCGTTGCTCGGCTCGCCGATCGCTCGCTCGTATCTGAACGAATCCACCTCGATATCCGTGAGATCCTCCTTCGCCATCCGCGCTGCTGCTGTGGACACATGATTTTTTATGATGTTGAAGTTTGCATCGTTGGAATGCAATGAAATTTGGAAAAAAAAAATATTCTCACGATTCTAAAATTATTCTGACGTTTCTAAAAAGTTATTACGACGATTAATGGTCATAATAACATTTTGTACCCAGTACGATCCTTTGGGTCCATTAGAATAATTTTTCATTTTTATTTTCGTTGCATTCCAACGATGCAAACTTTAACGTCATGATTTTTTTTCCGGCCGCGAATTTTTCGCGTTGTAATCCTCCGGATTTATGTCGAATCGTCCTGACGTGTCGACGCGCTCGACGTCGGACTGCTGCAGTTGCTCTTCTCCGGATTGTACGCGTCGTTCCGCTCCAATTTCTTCAGATTTTTGTTGACACTCTCTATCCTCGGACGACGAGTTGTCCGACGCGACCTGCGAAAAATAGTCGAGTCGTGTTAACGATTTGTTCAACGTGGTGAGAGAAACAAGAAATCAGAAAAAGTAATTCCATTCTATTCGAGCGCGACACTCTGTCAAGACAGAAATTAATAGGCGGGAGGATTATCCTCGAACAATTGCGCTCCAATTTTTATAAGATACATTTTTTTTTAAATATCAATTAACAAATCAAATTGGAGTCTGGAGCACGATTGGTCAGCGGGTAAACGCAAACGGGTGTAAATCGGTCGACACTAAAAGGTGCGAGAAACGGTGAGACATTAATATAGTACTTTTTTTTTTTTTTGTAGTAATTGGCTGGTTGAAACAAAAAACCAAATTGAAACTCGACAGGAGAAAGACTTCAGGTAGCTCTGCCACGACAGCTGTCTACTTGCACAAAGCGCTCTGCGCAAAGTCTTTCTCCTGCCCAATTCGAACAACTATTCTACGAATTGTTTTCGCTTGACACTTTCATGCAGCCACTGACTAGCTATCCATTATCCATGGACTCCGTCAGATTATTGGTGACACCACAGAAATGTCAAGCGAGAATCGTTTTCCGTATGCTGCATATACAATATATTTTAACTCACCTCGTTTCTGTTAAAGCCTCTTACACCTCGCCACACAGGTCGTCGCTGAAAACATCGATTATAACCTGGTTTTATTACTCACTGCACGCACTTTTTCTAATACTAAATTCACGGAACACGTACTTGTCCCAAAAGCAACAACAGCTGTTGCCGTCTGCTGGCAGAAATAGCAGCCGAATTTGTGTTCGTGCACGAACGCGCCGTCACGGCGCGAACTACACTAGCGCCATTTCGGACGGTGAGGGAAATTTTGAATTCCATAAGTTTGGCGGAAAGAGCTGGCAGTGACTTCCGGTTCTCCGTAAACCTCAGCGTCGTTTCCCGAACTACGGAATGAGACAGATGGAACGAAAACAAAGCGCACTGTCGACATCGTGCGCGGGTGGTGACCGTCGACTCTCTAGGTAAATTTTAAGTGAGTGAATTAGGTAATTTGTGTAGTGACAGTGCATTGATACAGTGCAGTGATAGTGCAGTGATGGGTAACCGGAAAAACAGGGAACTCAACGGCAGCAGATCTCGGCGAAGGAAGTGGATGGGCGACAGGTATGTATCAAAGAATTTGGCCAAATCCCTTTTTCCTACGAAAATAAATTGCCGGACGTTCGAAAAAAACGTTCGGTTTGATATTACCGATCGACAATGTTTTTCGAACGTCCGGCAATTTTACAGTGAATTTACCAAAGAAAACGTGTGACCGGTCAAATTTACGAGCAATTTTCGTGATCGTATCTTCTGAACACAAAGTTTGTAGCGAAAAAATTACGATAAAAGATGGTAAAGATACCGTATTTTTACGGTCATTTTACTGAAAAAAACCTCTAATAAGCTACTGGAGATGTGAGCAGTATATGCGAGCGGTAATTGTACGGTATTTGTACCATTCAAATACATTACGTGACCGTTTCTAATATTACCACATCGGTCACAAAATCATGTGGTCGCGGCGATTTCAAATCCCACAGCTGTGGCGCGCGTGTAATGCCTCGATTTTTTATTTTTCGGGTAAACAGCCCTGATTTTCGGAATCAGCAGCAAACTTGTCATCCTACGCTGGCTAACTTCCTGAGATCGAGCGCTCAAGCGTTATTGTTCCTACTCCTCTATTTCTCTAGTGGAAATTCCGTGAGCAACCATTATCTAGAGATGCAAAATGACGATCATTTTTTTAATCGGTCGAAAGACCAATAAATGACCGTCATTTTCCGGTCTTGTGATGTCATTTGTATTTGTATTTGTGGGGGATGACCCATTTTGTCGAAGTAAAAATGACGGTCATTTTGACAAGCGTCTTGTGACGATCCAAAAGTGACCAAAACACCTATCTAGTTGCCAAATGACGGTCTTTCATTTTTTGGCTACAAATTTGTAACGATGAATTCAAATATGTAAGTCAATATTGAAGGTAGACATAAAACATTTGCCGAGTATTTAGACAAGTTTTTGATGATTTTCCAAATTTTTTATGCAGGTATCGATCATTCGAACTCAAACAAAAAACACGCGCAATTGGCGGCAATTTTAAATAATCGATCACAATTAAATTGGTCATTTTTGTGCGCGTCATTTGACGATCATTTTACAGTCTTGTGACGGTCAAATGACAGTCACAAAATGGTTCTCGCATCTCTACCATTATCGTCCATTTATTCGGCCTCCACATCGTCGTTGGAAAACCGGCACTTTGTTGTTAGTATCGCGAAAATTTGGAAGATTGCAAGGAAAAAATTTGATTCTTGCGGTTTTCACATTGAATTTTAGATTTTTCGGGTAAATAACGGTGCTTCTCGGAATCAGCGGAAAATTAGCCGTCGGATAGCTTATTCGAACGAAGGCAGGGGACCGACTCTACACCTCCCAAGTCTACACAAAGATAGGTCTACACCAAAAGTCGACACAGAAAGACTGTACACGCAGACAGCTCGACACCGAAAACTCGGCACGAAAAACTCGACACCAAAAACTCTGCACAAAAAACTCGACACCGAAAAGTCAACACGAAAAACTCGACACGCCGAAAAGTCGGCACAAAAAACTCGACACCGAAAACTCAGCACGAAAAACTCAACACCGAAAAGTCGACACTTCGATCGATTTTGGGGAATTTTAAGGCCCTATCCGATGTGAAATTTTCCGTTAATTACAATTTTTATTTTATTCGGTGCGTAAAACGTGGTTTTATTTTATTTTTAACCCACTATTTCGATGTATTTTTGCCAGCAGACAACGAATATGTTATGTTTTTAAAAATCGTGATATTTTTCACTGAAAACCCAGAATACATTACTTTTCTCATTTGAAACAAAATATGATCTATTCAGATATCCCCTTGAACGATAGTATCATACTAGTGCGACAAAACTTTTTTTGACTTGTGCAGGAATCTCAAACTTTCTGCTCTTGTAGTGTAATATACTATTTCGCGCGAGTATCGTACCTATTTTTATTTCATGACGTGTGTAAACAAAGTTTCACGCACGCTTCGCTTGCGCAATCGCGATTTGCCCACAGAGTGAAATAAAAATTGTACTTAACGGAAAATTTCACATCGGATAGGGCCTTAAAATTCCCCAAAATCGATCGAAGTGTCGACTTTTCGGTGTTGAGTTTTTCGTGCTGAGTTTTCGGTGTCGAGTTTTTTGTGCCGACTTTTCGGCGTGTCGAGTTTTTCGTGTTGACTTTTCGGTGTCGAGTTTTTCGTGCAGAGTTTTTGGTGTCGAGTTTTTCGTGCCGAGTTTTCGGTGTCGAGCTGTCTGCGTGTACAGTCTTTCTGTGTCGACTTTTTGTGTAGACCTATCTTTGTGTAGACTTGGGAGGTGTAGAGTCGGTCCCCTGCCTGAACGAAATGAAATATCCCGCACCTACTCTTGAAAATTTTGGTGTTTTTTACATCATTTCATAATTAAATTTGTCTTTACAGGTCCAAGCGACATAATCTAAATGGCGATCAAAATGCAGGTATGGAAATGGCAGATGTTATAGATATAAGTGACAATACTGCAGGAACACAGCGCCAAGTGAAAACTCGAGCGATCACTGACTCTTTGGAGATGGGATCTACTCGAGAAGTACATGGTTCCGGAAAAAACCCTGCAGTATTCCTGGACTTTTGCGACGATGTGCATCTAGAATCGCAAAATATACGCGACGATGTCCATCTCGACTTGCAATATTCATGCGACGATGCACATCTAGGATCGCAAGATATACGCGACGATGCACATCTAGGATCGCAAAATATACGCGACGATGTCCATCTCGACTCGGAATATTCATGCGACGATGCACATCTAGAATCGCAAAATATACGCGACGATGTCCATCTGGACTCGCAATATTCGTGCGACGATGCGAATCTAGAATCGCTACTTCCATGCGATGATTCGCATCTAGTCTCGCCACATGCAGAGTCATGCGATAAGGTCTGTGCAAGCGAACACGAACTTGACGATCTGAATATAAATGGTCGGCGTATAGTCGATCTAAATTTTTTATTTGAACAACTTCGCGAGCTGAGCAGGAAGCATGAAAGCTCTTGGAAGTGTCCCTTCACGTCGTTAAAATTAGATAAGTACGTGGATCGCGGTTTGAGGACACAATTGTTCTTCAAATGTAACAATTGTGATTATAAGAGCAGTACCTGGACTGACCGTGATAATGCCAGCACGATGGGAATAAACGAAGGTGCTGTTTGCGCTACAATTAGTACTGGTACAGGATTTAGCGCGCTGGAAGAGTTACTTTCGACCATGGCGATTCCGTGCATGTCCCATGTTACGTACCGAAAATACAGGGATAAACTTTATGAAAAGTTTGTTGCATGCTCGGAAAAAGATATGCAAAAGGCCGCAGCACTGGAGCGAGATATTGCTATAAGAAACGGACATGTTGTCAATAGTATTCCGTGCATCAGAGTTATCGCAGACGGATATTGGGCGAAGCGATCATATCGCGGTGGCAAACATGATTCGCTGTCTGGTACCGCGCTTATCATCGGCGCCAATACTAACAAAGTATTGTACATAGGTGTGCGCAATAAATATTGCGCAGTTTGTTCTAAGGCTGAGAAGCTGAACAAAAAACCTAGCCAGCATCAGTGCTATAAAAATTGGGGACGCGATCAGAGTTCAACTACTATGGAAGCTGACATAATTGTTGAAGGTTTCAAGCAGAGCGTGGAAACACGCGGCCTGATATACAAAACTTTAATTGCTGATGGAGATGCAAGCACGTTTCAATCCATTCGAGATGCAAACCCATACGCTGATCACGGCGATATGGTTAATAAAATCGAGTGCAGTAATCATTTGTACCGTAATTTGTGTAGAAAGATAAGAGATGCGGCAGAGTCCAAAATGACATCTCACCCCGATAAAGGCGTTATTAACAAGGGACAATTGCAGTCGCATATAACGGGTAGCGCTTTGAAAATGCGCAACCTTATTACAAAGGTACGTGACGGTCGCAACGCAACGGCCGCTTCGAAAGCGGAGAAAGCTGCGCAACTGCAGAAAGATATTTTCATTATCTTGCGTCACGTTTTCGGTGATCACACTCAGTGCGATGCCTTGCCGATTGAATGCAAACCTGACGATAATGAAATCAATCTGATGCCTCAGCTCCACAAAACTGGAGTGTATGGCACTGTACACGGGGCAGTTCAATATTTCAGTTGCCACGCGGACAGTTTGTTGGAAAACGTTACGAATAATATCGTAGAGTCGGGCAATTCAGTAATTAATAAATTGAATTCTGGGAAACGAATCAATCATTGTGCCAGGAATTCCTTTCAAATGAGATGTATAGGCGGTGTCATTCAACACAACACGGAAAAACTTGTCTCGCAGGTTCACTTGTCCGCTGGAATGAAAGTGCCGGCTACAGTTGCAAAACTGGAAGAAGAACGGCAAGAACAAACTGCGACAAACAGGCGCGTACAGGGCGAACAGAAGCCTAGGGTCAGAAAATGGCATGGCACCGACAAAGACTATGGGCCGTCGGCTAAAAAACCAGATTTAGATGAAGATGCCTTTAATATTTGCGTTCAAGTTCATTTCGAGAACTTAAAAGAACGTCAAAACAACCGTGTGCAAATCGAGCGCGACACTGCATCTCAAAGTAAATGCGACCTTTGGCATCAACTGCGGACAGATTTAATAACTGCATCGAAATTTGGATCAATATGCCGCATGCAGCCGACCACTTCTTGTTCGAAAGTAGTTATGAGCATACGTTACCCGAAAGTTCTCGACACGGCGGCTATCCATTTTGGGCTTATTAACGAACAGCTATCTAAAACCCCTTGAAGAGAAACTCAATAAGCGTATCTCAGCTTGTGGACTTTTCATTGATCAAGAAATACCTTATTTGGGAGCATCACCCGATGGTCTCGTCGATGACGATGGTATCGTTGAGATAAAATGTCCGCTTTCAGCGAAAGACATTGCTCCGGAAGTGGCCATACAGCAGATTCCGCATCTGCGGTCTATCTTCGATAAAAGGAGAAAGGAATGCATGAATCAAAATCATGTATATTATTATCAAGTGCAGGGTCAGCTTCACATTAACAGACGGGACTATTGCATCTTCGCTATTTGGACTTCGGTGGACGTCAAGTACGTTAAAGTTATGAGAGATGACTTGTTTTGGACTTCCAAAATGGAACCGCCTCTATCACGATTTTACATGGATTGTTTACTGCCGGAAATCGTGGATAGTCGGCGGAATAGAAATATGCCTATAAAGGAGCCCGAGCACATTTTACGCGCAAAAGCGAGCGCAAACTTAAAGAAGGGCGGAACGAACAAGCGCACGCAGGAACGTGACCCTGATGAAGCGGTCGTGGGCCCGACAATGCAAGTCTCTCAAGAAGTTGAGGTGTTTGATACCAAAAGAGCACGTTTTGCTCCCGGCTGGGTTACAATCGATTTGAATAACGAATTGGAACCGTCGGAAGAAGATAGAGGCGTGCTGGAGGCAGTACGTCAAAACATAAGTGCACAAGAAGTCATAGATGACATACTACCGCTTACAAACTTGCTCAATGACACAAGCATTGATTTGTTTCAAACAATTGTGCAAGAAAATTCTGATTTCCGCTTTCATCCCACTAGTTACTTCGCATATCATACATTTATCAAGCCATGCAGGTCTGATAGCGATATGCACATTATTGGTGGTAATGCGACCAGACATTGGTGTTGCGTACATTACGATGGTTCGAAGGTGATGATTTATGATAGTTTGGGCAGACCTGAGTACGATCTTTTGCACGAGGAGGAGAAAAGGTATCTGTGCAAACGTTATCCTCGCATTCGAGTGGACGATATCATTGTTCAGCCTGTTACCAGACAACCTGATCAGTACACATGCGGAGTCTATGCCGCAGCGTTTGCAACTTCTATAGCCTTAGGAGGCGACCCTGCGCAGCTAGTGTACTCGTGTGATGCACAGCAAATGAGAGCCCATTTAATAAAAATTATTGCGACTCGAAAATTGTCTGCATTCCCAATGGCCTTTGCATAAGTCCTAAGTCCACATTGTGGCTGCCATTTCGTTATTGAAAGATGACTTATTGGTACGTTAGACACCCTACAAATGGGTTTCTAATTCGTTATCAAGAGACGATAAACAATTGTTGTCATACACATGTTGTCAAAACGTGAGGGAAACGTGCTCATATTTGTATGAGTGGGTAAGCGAGGGTGGGTGTTTCCTTTGCGTTTCTGGAAACGCTGTACACGTTTTAGACAATTTGACATTGCATATTGGATTTAGTGCTCGAACGTGACGGAAACGTGCTCATATTTGTGTGAGTGGGTAAGCGAGGGTGGGTGTTTCCTTCGCGTTTCTGAAAACGCTGTACACGTTTTAGACAATTTGACATTGCATATTAGATGAATTGAGTGCTCGAACGTGACGGAAACGTGCTCATATTTGTGTGAGTGGGTAAGCGAGGGTGGGTGTTTCCTTCGCGTTTCTGAAAACGCTGCACACGAGATGCAAAATACATTTTGTGAGTCATTTGACCGTCACAAAACAGTCAAACAAATCGTCAAATGACGCTTACAAGAATAACTAATTTATTTGTGACCGATTATTTAAAATTGCAGCCAATTGCGCGTGTTTCTTATTTATGTCCGAATGATCGATATCTGCATCGAAAATTCAGGAAATCATCAAAAAGTTGTCTAAATCCTCGGTAAATGTTATATATTAGCTGATTTACGTTAAGTCTCGATTTACAATGCTTAGCTTCAATATCGACTTACATATTTAAATTCAACGTACCAAATTTGTGACCAAATTTATGACCAAAAAATAAAAGACCGTCATTTCGCAACCAGATAGGTGTTTCGGTCCACTTTGGAATGTCACAAGACGCTTGTATAAATGACCTTCATCTTTACTTCGCCAAAATGGGCAAAAGAAATGACGTCGCAAGACAGTCAAATGACGGTGATTTTATAATCTTTTGACCGATTACAGAAATTACCGTCTTTTTGCATCTCTATGTACACGTTTTACTTCATTTTTGTGCCATTTGTGACGGTCAAATGACGATCATTGGACCATCAAATAATCGTCATTTGTCGGTCAAATACTGTCACAAAAGTACCTCGCATATGTAGCTCTATAAAGTTGACCACACAACTTTAATACATTTAAAAAAAAAATATACCTCTTTTGGTGGTCGTTTGGTGGTCAATGGTAGTCTAATTACAACATTTGGTGGTCATTCATTTAATTACAAAAATTAAAAAACAAATAAGGCCCAAAGTTAGCCCAACATTTTTTTTTTTTTACAAATCAATTGAATCAGGGCTCAATCGATGCGGAATCGTTTGGTGGTAACGAATTATATCAGTAAATAGTTTGGTGGTCATTTGTTCGGCTAATAAACGTAAAAAAACTAAATACGTCTTCGAATGGGGCCCGCCCCTCCGTTGTACGTTGATGGCGGTGCACTTGTGCGCATGTCGCTAAAGGTTAGCGTGCCTATAAGTCCGTTTGGGCACGGGCGAGCCCGTTTCGGAGTACCGTGTATTGTTAACGTTACTAGCATTGTTAATGTTAACGTGCGATATTCACAGAATTTGACAGCGACTAGTGAATATGATTGCGGCATACATTTTCGTAACCCTCGGAAAAATCGTCTTGTCACCGTTGAAGGAATTCGCGGCGTTGGTACCCACGATGCGGTAAGACAAATTCATTATAGTTAACTTAAAAAATTATGTAGTTATTAATTTACTTGCAGTAAAATGATTTTTCCTTTTCAATCTAGAAACTTGAATCTCGGCCCATTTGTACCTAGAAATTCTCACTTGATATACATATCCTATTGTAATTATGCATGAATCTGTCTATTTTTAGGTTAGTTATTGCGGACCTCTGCGACTATGGCTGACTCCGTAATAGTTTTTAAAGGAATATGATGGAGATTTAAGGCACAAGTTCGAAAGGAGAAAAGCTCATGCCTCCGCATTCGGAGCTGTTGGCAAACAACATATATGACAGGATTCGTTTTTTTTGTCTATCTAACAGGTATAGTTTTTGTTCGTTTCACTCTTAAATCTTATGTGTGGATGGCCAGGAACACACAAAAAATGGTACACCCATAAAACTGAAATTATATCCTTTTGCAGTCCTGCCTCCGCATGCCCACTTGAATTCAGTCATTTCATCAACGGAGATAGAAGTTTAACCGTGCGAGAGTGTCAGCATGAGCATGTGATCCGACAGTGACTGTATGCAAGTCGAAGATTATCAGAGGTGTTTACATCAAAACGCTGCGTGTATTGTTTGCAATATAGGTACAAAACAATTATAAAGACAATACACCCGACCTCATCCATGCGTGATATCATTCTTGCTTCATTCGATTTTAATCCTGTTCATTATTGGACATTGCCTGTATAATGCTGTGAAATATTCATGAATTAAACCTTGTGTTATCTGTAAGTGCGAAAAAAATAGATGTGCTTGCAGCCTTATAGTGAATTTCTGATAAGGATTGACTTTGTTTCTGAAATAGATTACCATGATTTTTTTTGCACATACAAGTCTTACCCTCTATGGCTGCTTTAGTTTTACACTGAAAAAACAAAAACCAAGAACATAGAAGCCATGATTGCCTGATTGCCTGAAATTTTACCTGAAAATTGTTGAGCTAATGATTCACACAACATTTGAATTCGGCTGTAACATATTTTGGTACAACACCCACAAAAATATAACATAACCAAAAATGGTGACACCTTAAAACCCCAAGAATATCATCATTCAATTTTATTTTGGTATTCTGTATTTATTTTGAACAACCATATTTGCTTCTCATCTGAACCAAATTAAATTGATCACAGATTCTTGCTGCAGCATTTCGATGCGTCCCTTCACATTTTTCAACAACTATCACTGCCTGCAAGTTCAACGCGCCATGGAATGTCCCCATGCGATAAACCACTGAAAAAACTACACGTCTTGTCAATAATCAAAATGCACTTGGATTTCTTCCATGTCAGGTGAGTTGATAATTTCTTTCCACAAAAGTGCATAGTTCCATTCTATTCTGGTACTCTAGTTATCTACCATACCACCGAATATTTAGATGGAAAATAAAATTGAAAAATTCTAATTATAGTGACAATGCAATCCTACGAAATTTAAATCACATTTCGTACTCTTGGATTCGAGAAAACGTTTTTGACTTTATCAAATTTGGTAATGAGTTTTTCAATTTTTATTTCGTACATAACCCACGATCGGCACAAAATCCGAAAAAGATTTTTTTGGATTTCCATTGCAGATATAATTTGAATCGTTACATTCATGCGCTTAATCTATGGTATAATCTATCAGATAATTATATTAATTTTAACCAAAACATTCATTTCAACGATGTCTCTCCAAAACTATCAAGCCGTTATATTTTTTCTTGGGAGGCGTCTCTATGTCTTTTTAACTCCTTGGCTCGGAGGTTCTACTTCCGGCTTCGTTGTACGTTTTCCATTATTGTTTACAATTTATAAATATTTTTCTAACCAAAACATTCATTTTAACGATGTCTTCAAAATCAACACTATCAAGCTGTGTTATATTTTTTCTTGGGAGGCGTTTCTCTGTCTTTTTTACTCCTCGGCTTGTAGGTTCTACTTCCGGCTATGTTGCACGTTTTCCGTTATTGTTTACGATTCGAATAATAACGGAGGCCGCACTCCATCCACCATCGATTCTTTTAGCGATTGCATTGTACGCAGAGAAAGTTTTTCGCGGTTGATAATTTTTCTCCGGGTGTTATTCAACTACGAACATCGTGAGTGCAGATATAATAAAGAAAAAAACTTTAATAACAAACTCAGGTCGCTGTTAAATCATTCCGATTAGGCCCTGAGTTTTTACAATGCTTTAGATAAAGAGATTCACACATGACAAAAGACATCACACATAACAATACGTCATCAGTACGACAATAACTGACAAGTCAGAATTTTGCAAACTAAAGTTACACTGTCATCTAAAAACAACAGATAACACGAGAATACCGAGAACATAAAATAATATAGCAAAATACAATTTCTGAGGTTAAACTTTCTGATCTGCGCACTGTTATTTGTAATGTCTTTTGTAACACTTTGTTCAATAAACTATAGATAGAAAAATAATTACATCCCTTTTCAATTTATTCCGACTGAGAACTATGTTTTTTCTTTCTTACTTATATTTTAGATAAAAACGACTATCAGAAAGCACAAATGTACTTTATCGTTATAGAAAAACTATGTCAGACAACTATATATTGTTAGAATCAGAATCTATCTCTAACGACAAAGCAAAAATGTGCTTTATTGTTGGAGAAAAATAATGTACAACCAAATTTTGCTTCGAAGCAAAAAATCCATGTTGTGAGCAAAATTTTGCAGCGTAACAAAAAAAACCATGTCATAGCAGAATTTTATTTCGAAGCAAAATATTGTTGTACGACATGGTTTTTCTCCAATGATAAAACACATTTTGCTTTGTCGAAGATACATTCAACGACAAAGCATAAATGTGCTTTATCATTGGATAAACATTTTTATCCTACAGATTGTCATGTTCTATGTGTTTTCTGATAGGTCTTATAACACTTTTTTCAGTTACAACAAGGAGCAAGTCAGTCAAAAACTGTAGTGAGATTTTTATCTCACTACAGTGCCTTACCATGAGATTTTTATGTCACTACAGTTTTTGACTGACTTGTTCCTTGTTGTAACTGAAAAAAGTGTTATAAGAGAATTAGAGCAGACAATATCTAGAAAGTTAGAGCCCAGGAAGCATCGGATTTCTAGATTTTGAAAACATTTTTGCAATTGAGTAATCGAGAATCACTTTTGTGTTTATGGCGAAAAAAGTTGTGTGGGTCCGAAATAATGTTGACAATAATCTCATGCCTTTATATTTCAGTATATGGGACGACCGTCAAAGGTTCCCCTTCGAGATCGCATTGATGTGGTCAAATCGTTTATGCGTCACTTCGTGACAAAGACGTTGCCGGTATATACTTCGCCAGTATGGATGCAAATGAGTAAAGAACTCAGTGGAAGGTGGACCCCTCATGACGTTTACATTAACGTACGTGAAAACCGCAACAACATTGTAGAAATTGCAGGAGAAGAGCTGGCTGTAGAGGTACTTGAGGACGATGAAGTACCAAAGTTCTCTCCCATTGGTAGGTCTAGTATTCTCAAAGTTGTAACATTCTATCAGAGTCGTAAATGATACATTCCCCTACCAACAATGAGCGATAGATTTCCTTGTCGATTGCTAAAATAATGAATAGTGAATTTCATTAACATTATTTACGGTTGGCAAAGTAGATAATATAACTTTATGTAAAAAGCCCATTAAAAAAACCGATAAAAGCCAGTTGCTTAAGCCATTTTGCAAAAAATTGAAAATAGAACGACTATTGCATTGACCATTAACAAATAGTTATCAACGGAAAGTCTATCAATAATTCTCATTTATTTAAATGTACAATAAGGATTGTCATAACTTATTTTTTTCATCAATGGGTAATGGGATTAAATTCATTGTCCATTTTCGAACGTATGTATCTAGGTATAATGAAATCACATTCGTACGTGTATACGATACGTGTGTATACGTGTGGACGATATGTACTTTTACGATGTAGTTCGTACATTTTTATCTATTCATCTTTTTCTAGACGCAACTGAAAAGGATCGGACATTAAATGATGAGAGTAGCACTTCAGACTCGGATGATCCGGAGTGGTGTCCCAGCAGGAATCGGACGAAAGGAAATGTCGACGAGAAAACAATCGAATCAAAGCAAATTCGAGTTGTTTCTCACTGAAGTAGAATGGCACTCTATAAAACCGAACGGCACCGTTGTGTACGGAGACCGTAGTACAGAGATCCTTCAACGCGGGGTGTGGACGAACGTGATATCCATTGCGTTTTGGAAGCAGTATAAAACTCGTTGCGCATTCGTATACAAGCGTGCAAACGTGAAGACGGGTTCCGATAACGGCTCATACATTATCGATATCCAAGGAAAATGTAAGAGTACTTCATGTGGAAATTCTTTCCGTGGGCGCGGCGAGAAGAATCCCGACGATCGCGGAATAGTCATCAACGTCGACACAAGGGATACCAGTTCAGAATCACACGAAGAGGACAAGCGCCCTCTTAATGGAGCAAGAAGAAAGGAAGCTGCGCAAGAAATGGCACGGGAAGGCAGTACAGCGTGGAAGCGACGTCAAGCACGCGAAGTCATGCAAGATGGTGATCTCGAGCCGGCGTTTTTACCCAATGGTGACGTTTTGCGACAAGCAAAGAAGGAAGGCATCCACGCTCGACTCAACGCTAAACCCGGTGACGCGAGGGATTTAATCCGAACTGTTGAGAACATATCAGCCGATCCGGACTACGCAGACCTCGTACAAGCTGTAGGGTCATTTCCTTTCTATGTGTTCTTCAGTACACCGGCCCAACTGGATGCGTACACGAAATATTTGAAAATGAACAGGTCGAAGTCTGTAATAAGCGTCGATGCAACAGGTTCCCTCGTTAGGAGCATAATTCGCCCTGACGGCAGAAACACTGGACACATATTTCTATATTCCGTGGTTGTAAATTTCGAAGGACTGACTCAACCCGTTCATCGGATGCTCTCGGAAAAGCACGATATTGATTTCATCGAATATTGGCTAAGGCAGTGGCTCCGAAAAGGGGCAGGAAAGCCAAAGGAAGCAGTGTGTGATTATTCGCGAGCTTTGATTAACGCGTTGTGCTTGGCGTTCAACAATAGAACGATCAAGGCTTACCTCGACATTTGCTTTGCAATAATTGAAAATACTCAGGGAGTGATCGAGCGTCCGTCGACTATAATCCGAATAGATGTAGCGCATTTCATTCACATGGTTTGTCGTTGGCCATGCTTCGAGAAAGTAACCCAACCGAGGATCAAGGATTTCTTCGTCCGCTGCGTAGCTTTAATGGTCGAGTGTACAACACTACATCAGTTTCAAAAAGTCTTCACTCTAACCTGCGTAGTCGGTCTGCATACAAACCAAGATTCTGAGGTTGACCTGGAAGACCCACTAACAAAAACGGTGAAGGAATGTAGGCTTCGGTTGGAAGATTATATTGCGACATGACGCATTGAAGACAAACTAAGAGTTCATAAGCCCAGGGACGAGCTGGACTATACAATAGGTCCCTTCAAGGTGGGAACTACTGACGATACGAGTAAGCTTGACGATGACACAAAATCGCGTGACCGTCTAATTCAATGGGTGGCGCTGCAGAGAAGACGTGCAGGAGAAACTGTACGCGATGGTCACGATCCAAACGCGTTCTATCTGCCGAATTTTGTCGAGCGGCTTTACAAGCTGGCAAAAGAATTTCCTCTGTGGACGGGAGTTGCGGTGCCTCCTTCTCGATGTATGCATGCGACGTCGAGCTATGTAGAAGGACATTTTAACGATATAAAAACGAGAGTTTTTACTACAGTTAAAGCTCCGGCTCGCGTTGATATCTTCATTAAAGAACTTGCTCTCAATATTATTGGCAAGACACGACTGTTCATCTCAAAAATGAAAAAAGCGGAGATGAAACTGGAAGAGTTGGAAGAACAGGAGCCAGAACAGAAGAAAGTGGAAACAGGTGAGCCAGAAGAAAGGAAGCTGGAACGGAAGAAGCTGAAAGAAACGAGAACGATTGATGCCGGAACGAATCAAGGTCGAAAAAATCAAGCCACTGCGATGAAATATGTTAACAATCAAGCGGAGATCGAAGCAGCTGAACGTCGGGACGAAATTGCACTTCAGCGAATAAACGATTCGATGACAATCGAGCAATCTCAGGATACGTTCATCTCCGAACTGCCGGATCCGAAAATGATTGAAACTGGGACCGAAGAAACTCGAAAACGGCAAGCTGAAAATATGGAAGTTGTGAGCAATCAAGCAGGAATAAAAGTAGCGAAACTGGAGGATACGTTCTCTCCTAAACTACCGGACCTGTACCTTCTTCCAGGGGAACTCTCTTTTGTCGATAACGATGCACACTTGCTCGAAATTTCGTCGTTCGTCGATATTTCTTTCAACGATTCCGACTTGATGTCAACTGAAAATTGGCGTGCAAAAGCTCCGCTGCAGAAAAGTGTCGATGATTTCAGTGATAACGATCCGATTAGTGATCGTCAATCAGATGGGCATGGGCGTATGGAAGTACCGACGGCCTTGCTTGCTGAGGAGCTGAATAGCAACATCTATCTCGAGCATTCTTACTCCGAAACGACACAAAGCCCGCGAAACGCAGAGCGAAACGACCACGTAGACGCTTCGATCGTAGCAGATCTCGCACTCGACAACAGCGCCGAATCAATATCAGTCGAAGAGAAAGAAAACATATTGCCATTGTCAAAGCCAGATGAAAGCCCAGTCATCGAGTTCTCGAAACCGGACGTAACAAAAGCGAGCAAATATTTCAAGTGTTTTCCGGAAATTCGGCAGAGGAACCTGTTGACCGCTAAGCGTATGAAACCGCATTTGCTACCGAACGGGAATCTTTGCCGTCGCGGGATTCAAGTGGACGGGGTGACAGTGTTTGTACGAAATACTTGTCCTTTTGACTCGCTGGTTCGCATCCTGATGACCCGAGCCATTGACGATGTTGGTTATGCATCTCTTCTCGAAAACTCTACGAATGAAACACTGAATTTCGTATCGACTTTCATGAAAAACGGATTGACTTCGGATGTTCTCGTAAAACGCGTGAACATACTGAAGGGTTGTTACGAGAAGGTAATCGCTATGAAAACGGATAAACGCGTCTTGTCGTACACAATTAACGCTTGGGATAGCATCGAGAACATTGTCAAGCACACAATGATGTCGGAGCCAAGTATGTACAAAAGAGAAGAGTGTTCCCACTGCGCTGGTCGCACTTATTCCTACGCGACGATAGCACCCAATCACAATATCATCGCTAGAAAGGGTTTTGGTGCGTTACAGACTGCACTAGCCTTCAAACCTGTCGTTACTGATTTGAAGTGCAACGGCAACTGTCCTGGCAAATTTATCTTATACAGCGAACCTCATATCCATCTCTTCATCGACCTAGACATCCGTGACATTGGCGACAAATCACCTAGACAATTGCGAGCCCGATCTCAAAGAGGATTGGACTGTACACTGGAATCATTGCCACGAACAATCGAACTGAGTGTCAGTATCGAAGGACGGAAAAAGACGAGGACAGTTCAATACAGGTATACGTTTTCATTGACACAGCTATTTCTGTCAATACTTTACTGATAAAAAATTGCTTTTGTTATAGCCTTGCTGGTCTGGTGGGATACACGCTGGGTCATTTCATCGCATATTGTCGGCGCGACAGCGGTGCTTGGCAGGTGTATAATAATCTGCATGAAAAAATTGTTCCAGTAAAATCGTCGCAGACAATCGAACCGCATCTTGCCGTATACGTCAGGAATGACTATGCGTGCTAGTGTAGCTTCTTTCACTCGTACCTAATCACGAAGAATCGAAGTATGAACCCTTCTTCCTATTATCTAATAGGTCGTGCAATGATTCATGAAACTAAATACTACAGATTGTTAGTTATTACTAAAGTACCTGAAACATTGTATAAAATCCAAAGAGTAAAGTGTAAATTGTTATGAACAGAAAAAAAAGAGTTCCAAATTGAGGAAATTATTCTATTGAACCTTTTAGAATAACTCTGTAACGATTATTCTCCTTTATGAATGTTAACCTTGATTAATAAAATTTTTAAGAACAAAATATGTATCCGAAATGTGTCAAATATGTCATCTTTACGGAACATTTTTAATTGGGCCCCCGCATTTTAAGTCTCGACACGATCGTCCGGAATTCATTCTCTAGAACATTTTAATTTCCAATTGCCGATAATTACGAACACCGCGAACTGCCTATCTCCTCTCTAACCGCTGAAACTGTTAGTACCTTCATCTCCTCAACAATAAAAAATATTCCCAATCGTTAGAATTCGGTGCTCGAGAAATAATCATTATATACGCTGATTAAAAATCAAATCATTTCTTTTATTAATATTGTACAAAATTCGAAGGAGTCAAACTCAGTAATTATAAAATAACAATAACGAGCATTCCGAAAGACTACGCCCGGCAACTGTACTCTCCTACACATGTGACATGAGCGATGCTCCGCCACCACCAACGTACAACGGAGGGGCGGGCCCCATTCGAAGGCGTATTTAGTTTTTTTACGTTTATTAGCCGAACAAATGACCACCAAACTATTTACTGATATAATTCGTTACCACCAAACGATTCCGCATCGATTGAGCCCTGATTCAATTGATTTGTAAAAAAAAAAAATGTTGGGCTAACTTTGGGCCTTATTTGTTTTTTAATTTTTGTAATTAAATGAATGACCACCAAATGTTGTAATTAGACTACCATTGACTACCAAACGACCACCAAAAAAGGTATATTATTTTAAAAAAAATGTATTAAAGTTGTGTGGTCAACTTTATAGAGCTTTACTTACATAAATAGAGACGATCGTAAATCACTAACTAAAGGAGTTGGGCGCCAGGTACAAAGTACCGCCGGCTCATGGACGACTTAAATTTTCCTCGAGAATAGTGAGTTACCTAACGCTGGATAATGAGAGAACGGGATAAAACAACAAAAGACCGCGGCTAACACTTGCTCATTGAGCAGGGCTATGGTAGAGGGGCTGCTTCAATAAGTGACAACAACGCGAAGCTTCAGGAATCTTGGGTATTTATTACCAACTCCTGGGCAGCACTCGAATGTGACTCGAGGCGCTATATGGATCGAACTGGGGTTATAATACGTGAGACAAAGCAATATAACAAAAATAATACAACTTTTGAATACGAATTCACGAAAGAAATACTAAAGTGTTCTAAAGCGTAGTCTGAAAGTTATCAGTGGGGAGAGACAGATAGAGTTCCCAAAAGGTAGCTCAAAAGAAGTTAAGATATTCAATATTAATGGAAGGTAGCCTTTAATTAAATAAGGTAGCGAAACGCAATACTAAGTCCGTAAGGTAAATCAGGTAGCGCAATGGATTGCAGGTAGCTAAACTAAATAACACAATCGAAATAATATTCTCAATTCCAGGCAAGATAGCACGAAATCTTAGGCTATAATAAGGTAGCATAACAATTCGGCCGAGATGTAAATATCCCGGCGGACTAGAGGTGACCACTGGCCGCGACACTCCGGCAGGCAAGGCAACGCCGCGTGTATAGTAGGTATAATGTAAGGTAGCGAGATTTTATAAAGTTACAGAGAGCCAAGTTTTACATAGATAAATTGCATCTTCAATTAAAGGGTCTTGAATTATCAAAGCCTCTAACAAAACTATATATCGTAGTTAACTTAATGAAAGAAACGAAGTTATGGAATCGAATCGACCAGAACAATAGAAAACTCGTTGAACACAGTAGAAGACTGAGTGGCACCTTAAATTACACAAATACTCAACATAACTCTAAAAACCAAATCAACAATAAACTAATAAAGGTAGCCTGCAATGAGTTTTCTATTTAACAAGAAGATATGGGAGGGATGAGTCTCACCGGTGTTCCGCAGATCGAGGCGCTGGTATCTCGCTGGATCGTCGCACGTGCTCCTCGGCCCAACAGTCACAGGAAAGTGCCTTTGATGCGGTGCTTGCCGTCGATCGATGGTGTTCCCCCCACTCCGCCGAGAACCGTTTAATGTTCTTGCTAGCGCTCGAGGTAGATACGCTCTCTCTCTTGTTTCGTAGCTCAGCTTTCTCGTCCAATAGTGACGGTGATGTAGGCCCGCGAGACGGCGTGGCGCGCCATTCAAAGTTGAATGCAGCCGAGCCGATGACGAATACTGCTTTTATCGTGCTCGTACGCACGTTTTCTTCACATTCTTTTTATGCAGCAAAATTGTTCTGTTCCCTGAGGTCCTTCCCCTCGGATCCGGTAGCATCATTGGGCGAGTGCGGAGTTCCTCACGCGGGAAATCGTGGCCAGCGATGCGTCGGCGTTCGAACTCACAACATAGGGTGCACCACTGCAATTAAACTCGTCCTCTGATGATCCTAGACCCACGCTGAATGGGGCGCCGGGTTGACCGGTCCGCGGTACCCCAAGTCACAGTGGGATGGTCTAGCTCCAGGCTAGTAAGTCTTGTGGGAGGCGGGTGGCACGGTAATATTTCGGCCCATTTTCCTGCGCGCTCCCAAGGCATCCAAAATTCACGGACACAGGTGTTCGGTGTCCGCCTGCGGCACTGATTGACAGGCCCAATATCCAAGATGTGAATGTTGAGCTTCTTCACGTAGCAATACAAATCTCAAATAGCTCGAAGAACTCGGGATGTTAGAGGTAGCAAAACGAACGTAGTTGGTACGGAGCACAGTAAGGTAGCGGTGGCACATAGCGAGAACGAAGTCTGTGTCTAGGCGAAGAATGCTTCCTCGTTGATTGGTGGTAGGTGAGGTGAGACTCCGTTGTAGAGGGAACATTACGGTCGAACACGCTTAACTTCTACTAATTTCGGATACTAAAATAAATTCGCAGTAATATTTTTCAAAAAAGAAATTAGCGAGATCAGATATCGAACAATCTAAGGTAGCAAAACTCTCTAAAATGCCTAAACAGTAATTAATATTTGATTAACGCAGACTTATCTAAAACGGTTGCCTATTAATAAAATCGGGCTAGTTGTTCTTTGCCGGAGGTCTAGGAGCGGACGTGCGCCGCCCAAGTGTAAATCCGACACTCCTCGCCGCTTACACTCTGCACAGGTGGCGTGGCAAAATGTCACGTCACAGTGGGTAATTCACGTGGTTCGATAAAATCTTGGTAAAGTTTATACGGTATCAAGTCTAACAGCGGAATTTTGATGGCGTAGATCAGTTTTTCTCCGTCGTGGAAAACAGCTAGTTCTATAAGTGTTAAAAGTTCGGGTACGAATTTCGTATTAAGTTCGATGGGGAACTCTGTGTTTGGGGAAGCTTTCGCAATAGTTTGAGCACTGGAGATGATTGTTTCGCTTGTTATGATCTTCGGATGGATGTGGCCCATTTTTGCGAAGAGGACTGCGTTGATTCGCGGCTCGATGTCCATTTCTAGTTCCGTAAGGTCTTCTTCGATGTGTCTTATGAATTGTATGGCTTTTTGGTTGTGTTCGATGATGTGAGTTTCTTCTTTGAGTTCCAAGAGAAGTTGCCTTTTACTTTGTTTATTTCTGTGTCGAGTAAATTTGCCAGTGATTTTATTTGCTTCTGGGTTATATCAAATCCTGATCTTACGATATGTGTTTGGTTTTGAAGGATAGTTGCGAGTTCCATGGTCCCATTACCAAGTGATTCTATTTGTGTTGAAATTCTTCTAGCGTTGTCGCTGTCCATGGTGCCAAATAAGATTTCGTTAATTTTTGCAACAAATTCGAATGGTGCGCGTTTTGTCCTTTTGTGACCGAAGGTTGGTATCATCTGGTCTAGGGTGATTTCTGGGTTTTCGATGGAGTCTAAACGATTTTGTGCTGTTAGTATTTGTCCTCCAATGAGACATGCTGAGCTTAGTTTGTTACAGTACGCCTTTACGGATCGCAGGTTCTCCTGGAGCTGTGTACGTCGTGTTGATAGTCTGCGAGTGCTGGTATATGTTACGAGTGTCCATGTCGTGTGATATGGACGAAGTGTGGTGATTTGTTCCGAATATAGTCCGGGATTCTGGTCGAGTGGAACAATTCTCGTCATGTCGTCCATGGTTATTGTGTGTGCTTGGCATCTGTAACATATGCCGTTTTTATTTTATCGACGTGTACGACTCTTGTTTTGTTATCGTCAATTTTAATTTTTACATTATGTTTGTCTAAAATTTCTAAAATTTCGAAAGGGCCGCAGTAGTTACTATCGAACTTTCCTTTTCGCGGTTCCTTGATGAGGAACACTAATTGACCGGTTTGAAATTGCGGGGTTTTCGTACGTTTGTCGTAGTATCGTTTTGTTCGTTCTTTAAACTGTAGATGTTTTTGTAGTGCTTTCTCTTGGACTTTTCGCAGATTAATGTTGAGGCTGGACATGTAGTCGTCGTATGTGATAACTTTTTCGGGAGGCGGAAATTCTGATGGTGTGCGTGCTATTCTGCTAAAGACCAACTCGTAAGGTGTAATTCCCGTACTCTCATAAACACTAGTGTTGTATGAGAGTGTCACGAAGTTCAAGAGTTCATCCCAGTCGCGTTCAGCGTCGATGAAGTGTTTAAGGTATTCCGCTAAGACGTGGTGGCTTCGCTCAATCGCACCATTAGATTGAGGGTGGTATGCTGATGTTCTGTAGCGTTAAATTTGGAGAAGTTCCGTGAAATCATTGAACAAGTCGGACATGAAGTTTGTACCTTGGTCTGAAAGGATTGCTCTTGGAGCGCCGAATGTAGATATGAGTGTTGTGGCGAGTGCCTTCGCAACATCCTGTGCTCTTTGTTGTTTTAATGGAACTGCAATACTAAATTCACTAAATAGGTCGAGGATTGTTAAAATGTATTCGTTCCCGTTTTTTGTTTTGGGTAACGGTCCGACTATGTCGATTGCTATTTTATCAAAAGGTTTGGCTGGTAAGTCAGTAATTATCATCGGTGCCTTATTCTTGACACGGACGAGCTTATTTTTCTGGCAATCGATACAGTATTTGATGAAGTTTCGGATGTTGTCCTTCATGTTCTTCTAATAATACTGTGTGAGAATTCGTTTTTATGTTTTTTCGATGCCCTTATGACCGCCTATTGTGGAGCCATGGAGTTCCTTTATTATTTGTTCCCTTTGGCTTGGCGATGGGACGCTGACAAGTCCTTCGCAGAGCATGATTTTAATTTGCGGTTTGGGTGTGATTGACTGCAATTCTCTTTTGATGTTACTCCACAAGAATGTATCGATGATTTTCGGGTCTTTCGAAATGATGCAGGATGTAAGTTTTTAGTGTTCCAGTACTTTTATAAGACCTTTTAAGCATTTTCTTATTGTAGTCCAGCTCGTCCTGTCCGTTGACTTTTCCTTGCAAAACATTGTGATGTAGCACTTAGCCCTCAGACGTGTAATAATAATGTGTTCGTTTTTTGGATCTTCTACTAGGAGTGATTGTTGGTTGAACTCTCCCTTTTCGAGCAATAGTTGTGCGATTATTGTGTCGTTTCTGCAGTCAGCTGCTTGGAAATATGCGATGTTGTCTTTGTGAGCCAGTATATTGTCTTGCAATACTGTGATATTTTGGGAGATATTCACGTCCTCCGATGTGGTTATAGCTCTTGTTTCTGGAGGCGTTTCTCGTTGCGTGAGGCGTTTTCTGTGGTATTGTGAGAGTTGATATGGTGAGTCACTGTCCCAATGTTATGACGACTCTTCTGATACTAATAATAATATGTTATTGTTGTCTGTGTATTGTGGTAATGGTGGGCTGTTCGTGTTCAAGTTCTGTTGTGGTCTTTTTGGCTGCTGTTCCGGTATTCGCTTTTGGTTGTTCGATGGTGATCGGAACTGCGGTTCGACTTCTGGTGCATTCGGTCGGTATTGGATAATCGGCGATAGGGGATATGGTGCTATAAATGGTGATTGTCCTGTTGAGCTATTCGGTGAGTGTTGTATGGTTGGTGATAATGGTTGCGGTGTTAATTGTGGCGAAAGGCGATCGATGTTGTAGTTATTTTCCTCTATTTCTTTGTCCCAGTGTTCTTGCGTGACTTCCGGTAAAAGATATCCTGGGTCATTTTCTATTTCCGTCGTTGTTGGTAAGTAGTAACTGCCGTTTTCGTTGTTCTTTTCTGCTTGTTCATCCCAGTATTCTTGGGTAATTTCTGGTGAGAGGTATTCTGGATTATTTTTAACTTCTATTGTTTTTGGTGGTGGTATTTTTTCTAGCCGAACTTGTCCTGGGTTGTTGATAATCTCTTGCCATTTATCCGTAGTTGTTGTTTTAGGAAGTTTTTTAAGTCGTACGTATCCTGGATTATCGGTAATTTGCTTCCATTTTGGTGTTGGCAAGGCAGATTTTTCAATTATTTCAGATGCTGGAGATGAGCGGAAGTTTGGCTCAATCCACTGTTGTGCAAGGTCGGTTTTGTTTCCATTCCGGTTTCCATGTTCTTCTCGTGTTGGTGGTGACCTGAACGTTGGGCGTACTGCCGGTTCATTTGCGTTTTGATCACCAGGCGCTTCTCCGATCAGTGCTGGTGATAGTGTGCTTCCAAGTTTGGCGGATCCTCCATCCTCGTCTTGTTTGTCGATTCGATGTCATTTTGCTAAGCCTGTATGTCATCGTTTAGTTTTGGGGTCATTTGTTTGTGCCTCTGTGGGCTTTTTTGGTTTGGTCTCGTCGGACTCGTTGTGTGGTGCCTCGTGGGGCTAGTTTTGTTTGACCTCGTTGGGCTCGTTGTGTTGTGCCTCGTGGGGCTAATTTCGTCGCGCCTCGTTGGGCTTCCTCTTTTTTCGAGCTCGTATTTCGTTGTCGATAGTTTTCGTAATTCGTTGCCATGGTCATTGTTATTTTCCGTTCGATGTGCCTTCTTGGGATTGCCGGTTCGTTTGCCTTCGTTTCGCTGGGTTCTGGGGATATTCCTTTTTCTTTCGCCTGGTCGTTGCCTTCGTTTGTATAAGTTCTTCGTCGTCTGTCGGTGATCCGTCGTTGTCGTCGTCTATCGACGAATTTGTTTTGTGTTGTGCACTCTCCTCGGTTTTGTTCATTGTTATTGTTGTTTGCTTGTTTGGTGTTTCTTTCGGTGTTTCGTGTTTCGTTAAGTCTGGTTTCTGTTGTGTACTTGATGTTCTTGATACTTCCCGCATTTCCTCATCCGTTTGTTCTTGTTCTGAATCATCTTCTGCTTCGGTTGTCTCTTGTTTCTCGCGTGATTTTTTTTCGGTGTTGGGTTTCCCGAAGCTTCGTCTGATGTTGAGCGACCGCGGATGAGTGGTGACGGTTGTTGATATGTTTTATGTCCCTTATCGTTATGGCCTGCTGAATCGCTTAATGATGTTTCGTGTGGTCTTATCGGAAGCACTGACACAGGGTTTCTGGAGAGTGCGTCTGCGACAACGTTCAGTTTTCCTGGCTTGTGGTAGATTTCGTAGGTGTAGTTGTTTAACACCGCTTGCCATCGCTGCAGTTGTTGTGGCGGATTAGGCTTTTCGACCAAATAGGTGAGAGCTCTGTTGTCTGTGACGAGATCGAAGTTACGTCCGTAGAGGTAGTACTGGAAGTGTTCCAATGCACTTAGAATTGCTAAGAGCTCTTTTCGCATTGCATCGTACGATAGTTCTGCTTTTTTCAGGGCTCGCGAGTAGAATCCAACAGAGTGATCGAATCCGTCGTGTTCTTGGCTTACCACTGCGCCAATGGCGTAATCCGATGCGTCGGTTGTTAGTTTAAATCGTTTCGTGAGATATGGATAACGCAAAATGGGGTGTTCCATGATTTTGCTCTTGAGGCAGTCGAAAGCTTTTTGGCATTCGTCCGTCCATTTCAATTTTGCATCCTTTTTCAGTTGTTTTGTCAAAGGGATGGCTATTGTTGCAAAGTTGCGGATAAAACGTCTGTCAAAATTTGCGAGAGCGTGAAACTGTGCGATGTTTTTCTTGGTTGTTGGAACTGGAAAATATTCTATTGATTCGACTAGATTTGGATTAGGTTTTACGCCATCCTGCGTTATTAGATGTCCCAAATATGTTACTTCTTTACGAAGAAATTAGCATTTCTCTGTTTGGAGCGTTAACCCAGCGTTGGTTATACTTTGTGCCAACCTATCGAATTTCCGTCCGTGATCGACAAGAGTTGAGGCGTAGAGCACTATGTCGTCTAAATAGACGAATAAGTCTGTGCCTTGGAGACCAGTCAACGCAACGTCCATTAGGCGCTGAAAGGTTGCTGGACCATTCTTCAAACCAAACGGCATTCGGTTAAACTCGTAATGACCGTTGGGTGTGGAGAATGCAGTTTTCTCCTTGTCGTCCGGGTGCATTTCAATTTGGTGAAAGCCTGACGACAAGTCCAACACCGTAAAATAACGAGAGTTGCTTAGTTGGTCGAGGATTTCTGCGATGTTAGGCAGTGAGTACGCATCCGGAGTCGTCTTATGATTTAATTTGCGAAAGTCTATGACCATTCGCCATCTCTTGTTACCTTGATTGTCAGGTTTTTTGGACACAATCCAGACCGGTGAATTAAATGGTGACATTGATGGTTGAATGTTGTCGTTGACCAAAAGTTTGTTAACTTGTCTATGAACTTCTTGTTTGTGGACTTCTGGGAACCGGTATTGTTTGATGTTGATTGGTTTATTGTCTGTTGTGTGAATTTCATGTTTAACTAGGGTCGTGTGGCCTAACGGTTCTCCAGGCAGGGCAAACAAGTGTGAGTGTTTTTGGACGAGGTCGAGAGCATGATCCCTCTCTTTATCATCTAGATCGTCTAGCTGTAAGAGTGGTTTTATAGCTTCAAACCTTTCTTCTTTTGCTGCCATAGTACAGATTGCTGCATGATATTCGGAGCGAATTTCATGAGAATCGTTTGCCTTGGAGTTTGTTGGCCACTCCCAGTTCTGGTCTATTGTTTCTGCTTCTGGCGTTGGAATTTCCCAGATTTGTTCGATTGGTTCCAATTCCACGGCCGGGACTATGAAGTGGATGTTGAAGTCAATATCGTTTATTGCTGCCAGATGTGCGATCCCGTTGTTGTTTCTGACAATTGCGTTACTGATGTAAAGTCCAGGTCCGCATTTCTGTCGTGGGATGTAACCTTCTGAAAGCGTGCTATTTACACGAACGTGGATTACGCATTTCGATTGAGCCTGAATGTGAAATTCTTCTTTGTTCTCGAAAGGTATTCTGTAGTTGCCAAATAAAATACATGATGCTGTGGACAGGATGTCAGCTGGGATTTCTTTGAAGAAGGCATCTCCCAGAACTGCTCCTTGAGAAATTGCAAGATTATTGTTGACGACATGGAATTCGACGTGAAGATTTTTAATGCTGATTATGACCATGCCTGATGTGAAAATGATGCCATCTGTAATGCCTGAAAGTTCGTAAATGATGCGTTTTTCCATTTTTACGTGTCTCGGAATGACTTCTTTCATAAGGTTTATTTGTGATCCAGTGTCCACTAGAAATCTGGCGCTGTTGTTTTGCAGATCCGGAGACTCGATTATTACTGTTGGTGGCTTATGTCTTTTTGTGAGTCCAAGTGATATTTCAGCTTTCTTGGTAATGATTATCTCTGTGTAATTTGGAATTTCTAGTTCGTCGTGCGCTCTTGAGATCTGCCTCGCGTCGCGCTGTCTCGCGGGGCTCATGTGGAGTTTTTTAGATCCATGTTCGCTACTGTATTTGCGATGTCGTCAATAGCGTTACCTCGTGGTTGCTTTGGGGCGTCGTTGAGGTACCTGTTGTCTCTTGAGTCGTCACGATTTCTGCCACCCTGGTATCTTTCTCGTGAGTCGTAGCGCCGATCGCGCGAGTCGTCGCGGTATCTGTCGCGAGATGGTCTATTTTGGGAATTATACCGTGTATCGTCGCGATTTTGCCTGTGTAAGTTATTGTGGAAGTTGTTCTGGTACCGGTCTCGTGAGTCGCTACGATAGTTGTTTGCGAACCGGTCATGGGAGTCGCTGCGCTGGTTGTTTCGGTACTGATCGCATGAATTGCTTCGGTAGTTGTTTTGATATCGGTGACGCGAGTCGTTGCGGTAGCTGTTTTGATACCTGTCGCGTGAGTTGCTGCGATAATTATTTTGGTATCCGTCTCGAGAGTCGTTGCGATAGTCGTTTTGGTATAAGTTGCGAGAATCATTGCGGTTTTGAAATCGGTCACGGGAATTGTTGCGGTATTTGTCGAAGGTGCCTTGCGTGTTCGGACGTTTGTTGTATTCCTGGAAGCTTTGTAAAGTTATACAATCCGCAGTTGAGTGAGAACGGCTCTTGTGGTAATCGCAGAAAACGTTGCTTCGCTGTTCGTTTCTCGTTTCGGCGAATCGCACTCTAGCTGTTTGTGGCGCTTCAGAGTCATCTGAATCTTGACAATTCCGGTGCACTGATTTGCTCCTCTCAATTTCGCGTTCCGTCCTCTTGGCTTCTTTTATTGCGTCTTCGAGAGTGTCCAGCTGTCGATGTATTAAAAGGTGTCCGGTTCGATTCTGTAGGCCTCTGATGAATGCTCTGACCACCGCTTTTTGTATTTCTGTAATTCTGTTGGTACGGTACGCTGCTTGAGCTACGGTGTTGTAGACTTCTTTTAATCGATCAGTGACGCGTTTTTCTAGAGTTCTAGCGCGAGCTGCGTAATCACTTATTGTTTCGTTGCGCTTTTGGAATATCGATTTCAATTCTAGTTGGAGATCGAGGAGTTCTATTTTACTACCAAAATTTTCTTTGAGATCCTGTAAAAGTGCGGCTATTGTTACGTAAGTTTTTGAATCTACAAGGTCCTGTGCAATTCCCGATAATTTAAATTTGACCATTTCCAAAAAACGAGCATGATCTGTCTCGGGCAAGATTTTTCTTGCTTTTTCGCAAGCGCGTGTAAAGTGTTCGACAGGGATGTTTTTCCCGTCGAATGTAGGTATTGCATTGTAAACATCGCGGAAAGTTACGCTACTATTATTACTATTGTTGTTATTTGCCATTTGATTGTTTGGAATCTCGTCGTTATTCATAGAGTGTCTCTGAGGTACGGTATGGCGCGAGCGCCGCGGAGGTTTTATCGGTGTTATATCGGAAGTATTTGGCAATTCGGGTGGAAGAGAAATGGGTCAATTGAAAATTTCTGTGTCAAGGTTGTCCAAATATATAAGACTCACTTACCAGGACGATCATCTCGTTCTGTGCTGAAAGTGTGTATGTTAACGACCAAAATTTGTACAACAACAGGTAAGAGCAGAGGAGAAAAAACAATTAATTAAAGATCTTGAAAATTTGAATTATTTCGTACGTGTGACCAACGGGCGATGCTAATATGATTTCAAATTAAAATTTGATTTATTTGTTTTTAATTCTACTGCAAAATGAATAAATTCTAGTGTTACCAATCAAAGTGGGAATTTATTGATGCTATGTGAGCGCTAGTTTTTGGAAAATAAATGAAAATAACTGGTTGAATTTAATTAATCGAATTTATGATTATAAAATGTTTGAGAGAAGAATTAATACGAAAGATTATAATAATATTTGTTCATTAGTTTATTTGTTTATCTACTTATTGTTTGAATTTGTTTGTGATATCATCAATTTGTTCAAGTTTGCGTAGTGGATTTGGTGGCTCTACAATTTTTTGGAATGTAATAATTAAAAAAAAAAAATTTATATTGTTAATAAATAGTTATTTATTTATTTTTTTGTTTTTGAATTAATTTATGCTTTTTGTACGAATTTATAATTTAGTGGTGGTTTCTTGCTCTTAATGTGTATAAAAATCTATTACCTGTATAATTTGTAACGAGAAATTTCGCTAAAGCGAAATCTCGATACAGGCACTGCCCGAACGCGCACAACACATTCCCGAAAACAATAACAATTAGCTTCTTCCCATGCTTTCCCTCCCCGCCCGCCTATATCTACTAGCAGTGTTGAGCATAGGAGAGGGACAGTGAGCGTTGCGGGGCGTGATTGAGGCGCGGATGACGTCAACGCGGGTCGACAAGTAACGAGGATCGCCAGCCGTCGTCGATCGATTAGGGATCTAACGGGACTCCTGCCGCCATCCATCTCACACCTGTCGAACTACCACCACGCGTTACGATTACTACCCGTGGCGGCGTTAATGTCTCTCCCCTATGCAAATCAACCAACAGGAAAATTAGAAAATTAGGATAATTTCGAGGAAGAAGACGGCGAGGATAATCGCCATAACTGTTTCTACATCGAAAGTGATAACTTTTTTCTTCATCGTCACGATAAGAAGTATTAAATTGAGTCTGCGCCAACGTAAATTTGTGCTGAGTGTTTTTTAGTTGATTTTCTTTTACGAAAGTATCGTAAGTTTTGAAACCATTTTCTTACGCCCCCGTGTAACCCCTTTCACCCCTATTTGCCACCGAAACCCCTTCGTAATACCCAATAAATAGATGACGAGTGTCCCCTCGTTATCAGCCATTTTGCTACCTGTCAATACTCGTGCGAAGAAGCACCGAAATCCCCAATATACCCCACAATTATTTATTAATAGCCGTCACCCTATTCCAAATTGTCCTTCAGGCAATTTGGGATTTTTTTAAAATTATCAATTGCTCCCTCGATAATTTTTTTTTTTTGTAATTATTATTATTATTTTTTTTTAATCAAAAATTCGTGGATCGTCCTTTAGACTTTTTACGAATTTTCAATATAAATTCTTCCCCCCTCTTTTTTTTAATTTCCCTTTTAACCAATTACCCGTATTATTTTTCGACCCCAAAACCCTATTTTTGTGCCACTCTGATTATTGCCATAGTTGAGATCACCGAGTTAATTTATAAGAGCTGACCGTTAGTCCATTTTGCCCCTCGCCCGGACCGTTGTCTCAGCCCTACCCGACAGCTAATGCCCCTGTGTAAATTATTTCGCGTATTTGTTCTCCCACTTCATGGTTTGAGATTTTGTAATATTTAGTAGTTTTTTTAAATATTAATTTCGGAAACGGTGTTGCACCGAATTTGCAACTGGCGCCCATATTTTCTTTATTATAATTTTTTCTGCCCTCCGAACCGAGTAATCGGATTTTGTTTCTCGCCATTTTTTTTTTCTTTTTAAAATTTTTTGTATTTGTTGATTTTTTTTGAATAATTAAAGTAGTTTGTAGTTTTTAAATAAAAACTACTGCGTTGATTATTTATTTTACCCGTTTTCCCCTCCCACCATTTCAGGAGAGAACTTCGGGTCACAAATTGGTGCCCAACGTGGGGCCTGCCTAAATACCCGAACAACTAACTCCAAAAGTTGTTCCCCGTCGTAAGAGCTCACCCGGTGATCTCATTGGAGTTTGCCATATTGAAAAAAATTTTCCCCCTTATTTTATTCACCCTGCTCACCCTATCCCTGCCCGAATATTATTGCCTATTTTTATTTTATATTGATTTTATTATTATTATTATTATTGTTATTATTTTTTTTGCCTGTTAATTGCGTACGCTTTGGCCATTTCTCCCCCACCTCTTGCTTTCCACCCTTGCTTTCCCGGCCGATGATATTACCCTACATTTAACCTCCCGATTATTTTTATTTTTATTTATTTACTTTTTTTTCCTGCGATATTTACCCCTTTTTCCCTCTTTTTGCATTTTATTTTCATTTTGAATTTTTCCTTTTTCATTTTTTAAAATTATTATTGTTGTTGAATATATATATATATATATTTTTTTCTTCCAAATTTTTTTTTCGTGTGCTTGGTTCTTTGGCCATTTCTCCCCTTATCTACCCCCCCCATTGTTGCTCCCCCGCACACCATTGCCCGACATTTCGGTCCTTTGATTTTTTTTTTACTGCGAATTGCACCCCCTTTTTTCTCTCTTTTACTATTTTATTAATTTTTTCTTTTTCCCTATTTTATTCATTTTTTCTTTTACCCCATTTTATCAATTTTTTTTATTATCGTTAAAATGGAGCCCACTACGACCGGAATGCCAACGACCACGACGACAACCAGTGTCAGTTTCCGGAGTCCATACCCGCACGACCCCGTCAATTATGCCGTCTTTAATTGCACCCCTGCCCCCAGTTGTCCCCCCTGAGGTTTTCAAGCAGATAGCTGCCAATCTGCGTGACTTAAAAAGCCTCCCCAACGTAACGGATATTATCCGTTTATGTGATCATGCCGAGTTGAACACAGATGGTTCACTCGAAGATCTGATCGACCGGTATTGGCGATATGATATTCGCCGTAAATTCCTCATGGTCCCCACCCAATGGGACCCCACTGTCGATGAGCGTGGTCACTGTCTGCCGTTCACGTATACGGCAGCAGTTCGCGAACCCGCCTTCGAAGATTCCCATACTTCGAGTCCCCAGAACCCCCCTGCCTTTAGCCACCCCCCTCAGCAGCATCGTCTTCTCATGCCGTATTGGCCACGGGTCAATCACACGGCCCATACCAGGACCCGATTAGTTTTAATGAGACGGATGACATGCTCTGTATGGAGGAGAGTCATTCCGCTGCTGAACCCCCGCCATTGCAGCCAATAAGGTGCCCGTCCGTCACATTTGCCCCTCTTCCCTGAATTTAAGAAACTCCTGAGTTTTATCAGGAACGTTCTGAACCACCGTCAGCACCCCTTCTTCCCGGCTTGGCCGCTCCAAGCGCCGCCAGAGATTATTATGCTGCCCCTAGACCCCTTCTCAAGCCGCAAGCAGTCCCCAGACATAGTAATGTTGCAAATCCGACCCATTCCGCCTTGCAACAGTCCCTCCGTGACAATTGGAATCATTCCAATTCCCTTCTCCGACCCTCTGCAGCCCCCACTCCTCGTAGCAACCCTTTGTTGCCCGGTTTATCTGCTCCCACGAGCCAGAACACCACCTACCTACTCCCTGCACCCCCTCAACGACCCCAATACCAGAGTACTGGACTTCGACACCCCAGTCAAATCCGGTATGACCCCCCGAATGCCACCCTGTACCCCCAAATGGAGTCCAGCGTGATACGGGACACGCGTGATGTGGACTATTTCCGCAGAAACGGTCCCAAATTTGCCGGCCGACGCGGCGAAGATGGTGAGGAATTTCTTTTGAGACTTTACGAGTATTGCTCGAGTCGTGGCTTCGGTGAGGATGACCTTTTGCGGATCCTCGCCGAATCATTCACGCACGATGCTCTAATGTGGTATCGGGTAGAGCAATCCTCGTGGAGCACTTACGAGGAATTCATTTTCTTCTTTTGCGCGCGTTTTGGTCATTCCGACCTCCAAGAACGACTCCGACGAGAAGTAGAGTCGCGCACCCAAGGCCCCGGCGAACCCAGCGGGGAATACCTTACTAAGATGCGGACTTATTTTAGTTTCTTGTCCCCCCCGCCTTTTTCTTTAGAAGCCCAGCTCGACCTATGTTACGATAACCTGCACCCCGACCTGGCCTTATATATTGATCGCGAAAGCGTCAACTCTTCCGCTGAATTTCAGCACCGATGCCGACGTGTAGAAGCGATGCGAGAACGCGCACGCCACTACCGTCATCTCCCACCGCCGTCTCAATCCGTCCTTCCCAGTGCCGCTTATCAGCCACAGGGGAAAGGAGGCAGAGACAAAGTCGCAGCCCTAAGTCCCGTTCAACAGTCCCCTCAAGTCCCTCCACCGGCCCAGTCCACCCCCGCCGTGCGCCCAACAGTCCCAAAAGCCACCCCGACCGCTCCTATTAACCCGCCCTTTTTCAGACCCTCTGTTGCCCCCACAGCTAATAATTCCCACAACCCCCCCTCTTTAATGGCCCTGCAAGTCCCCAGACCCCCAATCGTGCCAACGTCCAACGCACAACAGTCCTCCAGAGTCCGCTGCTACAATTGTAGAGCGCCTGGCCATATCTGGAGAGAATGCCAGCAACCGCAGGGATTTTTCTGCAAGGTCTGCGGCACGCCGGGCCACGATCGCAATTCGTGCCCGACTTGCCGTCGAACGCGCAAGGGAAACGCTGCGGGGGGAGGACAGTAACAAGTGCCTCCCCCGTTTCGATCCAAAGTCCTGATTTGATCCAAAACCCCGTCACGATCCCGAAAATTGTAAAAAACCACCCCGCAATTGGCCCAACCCCCGACATTTGTAGTGCCATAGACTCGGTTGATTCCCTAGAAGAAGACACCCGACATTTTCTCTGCGTCAACTTCTTCGGTCGAATCACCGACGCCCTTGTAGACCCCGGTGCTACTCGTTCATACCTGGGAGAAGAGGTAGTGAATTCTATGAATTTACAACTCCAATCTGCCACAGGAGGTGTTCGAGTAGCTAATAACACCGTTGTCCCCGTTCTTGGTAAAATTTCCATGCAATTAATTGTCGCTGGAACCCTCAATACTCTCGAAATGCGTGCCGCTCCTCTTGGTTACGACAGCATCTTGAGAATTGATTTTTGTCATTTGTTTGGAATCACCATTGATTACGACAACGACACCTGGTCCCTCCCGAATAGTATCCCTTGTAAATTTGACGTGCCACGTGAAACCCCCTTATTTGTCAGTGCTCATCCTACTTTCGCCGGTTTGTCTGAAATGCCAGCCCCTGTTACCGAACGATTGAATGCCCTTTTAGGTCATTTGGTAAAAGACAATACCTCCGGAATCCTCAGCGCGACCACAACCATTTGCCATTCGATTGATGTGAATGATCACCTGCCTATTCGCCAAAGCCCTCGTACTATTTCCCCGTATTTGCTCCGAATTGCCCAAGCTGAAGTGGATAAAATGACCCAAGAAGGAGTAATTGAACTATCCAACAGTGGTTGGTTGAGTAACCCCGTTATCGTCCCCAAGCCCAATGGAAAACACCGATTCTGTATTGACTTCCGAGATCTAAACAAAGTCACTCAGAAAGATGCCTACCCTTTGCCCAACATGGATCGGATACTGGACAGTTTGCGAGTGGCTCAATATATTTCAAAACTCGATTTGAGCCAAGCTTACTTTCAGGTTCCCCTTAATGTTGCCAGTAGACCCAGTACCGCCTTTGCTGTTCCCGGTAGAGGACTTTTCCAGTTCACCCGTATGCCTTTTGGTCTCACCAATGCCCCCGCCACTTTCCAACGGTTAATGGACAAATTGATAAAGCCTGAGTGGGAACCTCATGTCTTCGCCTATCTCGACGATGTTGTTATTGCCACTGAAAGTGTGGATCAACATCTGGAGTACTTAGAACGGGTTCTCACACAGTTTCAAAAAGCCGGTTTGGAAATTAATCGAGAAAAAAGCGAATCCTTCTGCCCCGAGATGAAGTATCTTGGATACCTCATTACCCCAGATGGATTAAAAACTGACCCCGATAAAATCGAACCCATCCTGAACTACCCACCTCCCAAGACCCTGAAGCAACTCCGACGATTCCTCGGAATGGTCGGATGGTACGCCCGCTTCATGGGAGACATCTCCATATTAAAAATCCCCTCAGTCAAGCTATTAGAAAAGAACGCTAAGTGGCATTGTGGTGACGAACAGCAAACTGCGTTCGAAGCCCTGCGCCAAGCATTGACCACAGCCCCTGTTCTTGCCCGTCCAGACTCCACACAGCCCTTTACTGTGCACACAGACGCTAGCGATTACGCTATTGGCGCTGTGCTGACACAACAACTTAACCATGAAGAACACCCCATTGTCTTTTGTTCCCGCGTATTGTCCCGAGCAGAGCGCAAGTACAGTGTGACGGAGAAAGAGTGCCTTGCTGTATTATGGGCAGCGCGAAAGCTGCCATCGAGGGCACGTCTTTCCGAGTCATCACGGATCACAGTAGCTTGCGTTGGCTCCGAAACCTTCGTGACCCTTCTGGCCTGGTATCTCGAACAAATGCGCAATGTCCACGAATTTCCCGGGAAATACCCTGATTGGAAAATCGAAGATAATCGATTGTACCACCACTGCCCTCACCCGATTATTGAACCCGCCTTAGCTGACTGGGAGGCTTGGAAACTTGTCCTCCCTGTTGAAGCTGGGCTAAAGGCTTTGCAAGACGCCCACGACGCCCCCCAAGCCGGACATTTAGGAGTCGATAAAACGTACCACCGAATGCTCCAAGATTTTTCCTAGCCCGGTATGTTTGCCAACGTCGCTCAGTACGTCAGACAGTGCCGGGTCTGCCTATTAAATAAGACCTCACAAGCTCCCCCAGAGGGGTTAATGAGAGAAGGACCATGGACTGTCGTTGCAGCCGACGTCATGGGCCCTTTCCCGCCCAGTAAGAACCGTCACAAGTACGTGGTAGTTTTTCAGGACCTCTTCACAAAATATGTAGAAGCGAAGGCCTTAAGAACTGCCACCGGCCAAACCATAATGTCTGCCCTTGAGTCCCTTGTCCTGAATCGCTGGGGATGCCCGCGATATCTTTTGACGGACAATGGGACAGAATTTGTGAATAAGCACATGACCACCCAGCTCTCCCAATATGGAATCCGCCAGACCACCATTTCCCCATATCATGCCCTCGCGTTCTTGTCAACCCAAAACCGACAAAGAAACCAACCGGTTAATTGGTGCATCAAAGTAACCGTTATTCCAACCAACGAAAGGATGATATTTTGGACGGTTTCTAGAAATCAACCGCCAAACCACCATTCATAAACGCATACTCAAAAGTTGGTTTTCGGTCGGATTTTCAAAATCAACCATCATATACGCACACGCGAGAGTTTCTTTTCGGTTGGTTATTGAGAGCCAACCAAATTTCCGACTGTAACAGAAGGGCGATGATAGTTGGTTTTCGGTCGGATTTTCAAAACCAACCTTCATATACGCACACACGAAAGTTGGTTTTAGGTTGGTTATTGAGAACCTACCGAATTTCCGGCAGTAAGACAAGGGCGGTGGTAGTAGGTCTTCGGTCGAATTTCCAAAACCAACCTTCATATACGCATCACTTAAAAGCTGGTTTTCCGTTGGTTATTGAGAGCCAACCAAATTTCCGACTGTAACAGAAGGGCGATGATAGTTGGTTTTCGGTCGGATTTGTAAAACCAACCTTCATATACGCACACACGAGAGTTGGTTTTCGGTCGGATTTTCATAATCAACCATCATATACGCACACTCAAAAGTTGGTTTTCGGTCGGATTTTCAAAATCAACCATCATATACGCACACTCGAAAGTTGCTTTTCGGTTGGTTATTGAGAGCCAACCAAATTTCCGACTGTAACAAAAGGGCGATGATAGTTGGTTTTCGGTCGGATTTTCAAAACCAACCTTCATATACGCCCACACGAAAGTTGGTTTTCGGTTGGTTATTGAGAACCAACCGAATCTCCGGCAGTAAGACAAGGGCGGTGGTAGTAGGTTTTCGGTCGAATTTTCAAAACCAACCTTCATATACGCATCACTCGAAAGTTGGTTTTCCGTTGGTTATTAAGAACCAACCGAATTTCCAACTGTAAGACAAGGGCGGTGGTAGTTAGGATTCTAGGATTTACGTAATTGCATCCGAAAAAAATGTCAATGACGGAAATAAGTCACATGCGGAATGTAAGCGCTTAAATATTCGTAGCGCTTGATAATAAGCAATAGATTTGTGATGAATTTTTATTTATTTAATAAATCCGTAATTACTCAGATATTCAACAAATACATCATTGAGAAAACAATACGTAAATTAAAAACTCAGACTCGCTCGGAAATGCGCTGAGCAACGACATAACGATGTTCGACGACGAGAGAAACGTATATATATTCCTTTAAATATCTCAAAAGAAAATAAAACACTCACATCGTAATTCAAACGGCAATGCAACACTTCCCGCTGAACAGTCGCGTTGATATGCGCGTAAATATTTGTAGCGGGTGATAGTAAGCAATATATTTGCTAAGTGATTTTTTTGCAATTTAATATATACGTTACTATTCAGACAATCAACGAAAAATCATTATCGGGAAAGATGTCGTAAATTTAACACTCAAACTTGCAGGTGGAAATGCGCTGAGTACGCGAATGACAATGTACGTCGACGAGAACAATATTTTTCTTCAAATAACTGAGCAGTTACGGGTTGATTAAATCGCAGACAGAAATCATTCCACAGAATTAAAGACGAAATAAATATCGAGAACGGAAATAAGTCAGTAACAAAATTTATGTGCGTAAATATTCGTAGGGCGTGAAAATAATCAATAGATCTACTAAGTGATTGCTTTTTGCGATTCAATAAATAATATACTATTCAGATATTCTGTTAGAACGTATACAACTTCCGGTATAAACGTTTAATCCTCTAATACGTAGTTCATTGTTTTGTGAAACTAACTTCACTTTAATCTTTTGTTTTTTAAACAAATGTTATTCTCAATGTGTCATTCCTCATGAAAGGAGCTTTACGAAGTTTTACAATCCCTATATTAAAATGAATCTGTGTTCTATTTGCTCGGCTTCTTCAAATTATTTGCCCTGCGCTAACAGATTATGGGCCCAGATTAACGAAAATAATAATAATTATAAGTCAAAACGAGTGTGATAAAAAATAATAAAAAATTATGATCAAGAAGGATGGAACACAGAATAGAGAAATTGACTGCAGAAAACTACGATACGTGGAAATTACAAGCCAGGTCAGTTCTCGTAAAGAATGGATTGTGGAAATACGCTAATGGTCAAGTGCAGAAGCCAGCAGTCGTGGCCGGAAATGCTCAGACTGCAGCCGCAGTGGAACTATGGCAAGACGAGGACTTCAAGGCTGTTGCCGACTTGTTGTTGATGATAAGTACGTCAGAATTAAAGCAAGTACAAGAATGCGGCCCTTCTCGAGAAATTTGGCAAAAACTTGAGAGCATATATCAATCAAAGGGGCCTGCCAGGAAAGCTACACTATTCCGTAGATTAATTCTTCATCGGATGCAAGAAGAGGATGATGTACGAATGCATCTATCCGGTTTCTTCGATGCTGTCGACAAGTGACAACAAATGCAGATTCAAATTAATAAAGAATTGTTGTCAATTCTTCTTTTGTATAGTCTGCCTGCTAATTTTAATGTATTCCGGACCGCAATTGAAACCAGAGACGAACTACCTGATCCAGAGGTATTGAAGACTAAAATCATGGAAGAAAGTGATTCAAAAAATCACGAAGTGAATAACCCAGGACAAAATGCAATGGTTATAAATAAAAAACCACAAAAGCAATGGAAATATAAATCAAATGGAAATAATTCCGAAATTCAATGCTATCGGTGTAAAAAGTATGGACATAAGGCTACAGACTGTCAGGAGAAGCGTAATAATTACCAAGAAAAGGCTGGAAGATTAGAAGAAGAAGGATTCATAGCATTTTGTGAAGATGAACGATATGATTTCGCAATGAAAATCAATTCTGTTGGATTTCAGAATACTTGGTGTTTGGATAGCGGTTGCACATCTCATATGTGCGCAGAAAAGGACAAGTTTATTTCTGCGAGTCAAGCTAATCAAACGTTGAATTTAGCTAGCAACGCAACAACAACAGTCAAAGCAAGGGGAGTTGTAAAACTCGAAACGTCAAATGGTACAGAAGCAAAGACTTATAACCTTGAAGACACTCTGTATGTTCCCGATTTAAGGACAAATTTAATGTCAGTTGCAAAAATAACAGAGAAAAAACATCGAGTTATATTTGACGAAGACATCGCTACGGTGGAAGATAAGAAAGATGGAAGTGTGAAGATGGTGGCTGATAAAATAGATGGGCTTTACTATATTAGGACGGCACCTGAAGAAACTTGTAAAACATCAATCATGTCGAAAAGCACACAAATAATTGCTTGGCATCGACGCTTCGGACATCTACACGAACGAGCCTTGAAGGAGATTATTAAGAAGAAGAACATAATTGGGATAAAAATTGATCCAAATGAAAATTTACCACCATGTGATATATGTTTGCGAGGTAAGTTATCTCGGACACCATTCCCAAAGGAATCAGTGAGAAGTACACAAATTCTAGAAATAATTCATTCTGATCTTTGTGGGCCTATGCGTATCCCTTCACTTAGTGGAGCTCGTTACGTCGTTACCTTTATTGATGACTACTCTAGATGGTGTGAGGTTCGTTTCCTACAGAAGAAAAGTGATGTTCAGGAGGCATTTCAAAAATTTCAGACAATGGCAGAAACTCAGACAGGGAAGAAAATTAAATACCTCCAAACAGATAACGGTCTAGAGTACTGTAATAAGAGTTTCGATGAATTTCTAAATCACTGTGGCATTAAACGGCGATTGACGGTGAAGTATAATCCGGAGCAAAATGGCATTGCCAAAAGAAAAAACAGAACTCTTATTGAAACTGCAAGATGCATGTTGCTCGAATCTGGGTTATCGAACACATTTTGGGCAGAGGCAGTGGCGACAGCGAACTATGTGCGAAATAGAGCTCCATCACATGCTCTCAACGGAGAAACGGCATTCAAAAGGTGGACTTCGAAGAATCCAATTGTGTCGTATTTCCAAATATTTGGAAGTAAAGTATATGTTCTAGATCGACGACCAAACAAGGGGAAGTTTGACCCGCGATCGAAAAGAGGGATTTTTATTGGATATTCCGAGGAAGCAAAAGCATATCGAGTTTGGATCCCAGATGAATAGAAGATAGAAGTTTCTCGCGACGTGAAATTTATTAATGAATTTCAACATCAAGAACAATTCAATGACTTTACCCATGGAGAGAGAATTACTCATTCACATAAGGATTGTGAAGAAAAGAATACTAGTGAACACGTAGATATATTGACCGGTTCAGAAATTGAAAATTTGTCAGAAGAACAAATTGAAGAATTTCCAGAACCAGAAAGACTACCTGATATTGCAGTGGATACCATATCAAATGACTTAGAGGAACAAGACGAAGATGTGCAACAAGAGGCAAACGCTCCATTGAGAGGCCACCAGCTTCCTATAAGAGGTCCAGGAAGACCAAAATTGATCAGAACGGGTCATAGAGGAAGACCAAGAAAAGTATGGCAACTTGCGAACAATCAACGTAGTATTGAAACAAATAACAATGATATTGTTAATGAACATGGAGATGAGGATTCGAAATATGAAGATGCGATCAATTCGGAAGAAAGCTCGAATCTGGCGGAAATACCATTAAAAGAAGCAATGAATGGACCAGACGTAGCAGCATGGAAACGCGCTGTAATGGATGAGTACAAAGCACAAATCAAGAATGGTACTTGGCAAATTGTTGATAGACCGAAAGATCGGAGTGTCATCAGCTGCAGAGTTATTCTACGGAATAAATTAAACGCAAATGGAGAATTAGAGCGCAGAAAAGCTCGTTTAGTAGCCAGAGGGTTCTGTCAGAAAGCTGGTGTAGATTTTCACGAAACTTTCTCACCCGTTGCTCGCATGACATCAATTCGATCAATCATGGCTATATCGGCTAATCCGGAACTAAAAGTACATCAAATGGATGTTTCAACAGCATTTCTAAATGCAGATCTTCTCGAGGATGTCTACATGGAACTTCCTGTCATGATTGACGAGATAATGGTGTTAATTGCTTCAGAAGAAAAATCGAAAAATCCGCAGATGTACAAGCAGATTAACAAGATGCTTGAAGAAATACGATCTGGAGACAAAGTTTGTTTACTTAAAAGGGCGCTGTATGGATTGAAACAGGCTGGTCGCCAATGCAATATAAAGTTCGACGAAGAACTTCGCAAGCTCGATCTACATCCTGTTAGTGCCGATTCCTGTGTATATAAAGCTAAACGAGGAAATGATTTGATGCTCACTGCCATTTATGTAGATGACATTATTATAGCGTCACGAAGCTCTGAGTGGATAAATGAAATCAAAAGAAATCTTATGTCGAAATTTGAGATGCGAGACCTGGGAGAGATTGGATATTGTCTCGGCATCCAATTTTCACAAAAAGAAGGGAAGATTGAAATGTCACAAGAGAATTATGTTCACGAGGTACTAAAACGATTTGGAATGGAAGATTCTAAACCAGTTTTGACTCCCTTCGATTCAAGTAAAAAACTTATGAAACCAGAACGTGCTGTCGAAGAAGTGATGAAGAAATTCCCATACCGAGAATTGATTGGGTCACCGTTACGTTCCGTTAGTTACATGAGTCAATTTAATGACAATTACAACGAGACACACTGGATAGCAGCTAAACGAGTGCTTAGATATTTAAAAGGCACAACCGAATATAAACTGGTATATAAGAAAGGAGAGAACAAGTTGACTGCCTTTACAGATGCGGATTGGGGTGCCTGTATTGAAGATAGACGTTCGTTTACGGGATATGCTTTTCTATTTGGAAACACAGTGGTTAGTTGGAAATCTCGAAAACAACGAACTGTCGCCTTATCCAATACTGAGGCAGAATATATGGCGCTCGCAGATGCAACAAAAGAGGTCATTCATCTACAACAATTTTTCGAAGATGTTGGTATAAAGATGGACATGCCTATAACTGTTTACAACGACAACCAAGGAGCACAAAAGTTGGCGAAGAATCCTGTCCATCACGGGAGGACGAAACACATCGACATTCGACACCATTTTGTACGCGATGCGGTGAAAGACCGTCGAATTTTGATCAAGTATATGCCGACTGAAGAGATGATGGCAGATGTTCTTACGAAAGGACTTAGCAATGATAAACAAATTAAATGCTTAAATAAATTTGGTCTCGAATTCGTCAATAGAAAAGAGTAATAAGTATTTTCGGATTAAGGGGAAGTGTTAGAACGTATATAACTCCCGGTATAAACGTTTAATCCTCTAATACGTAGTTCATTATTTCGTGAAACTAACTTCACTTTAATCTTTTGTTTTTTAAACAAATGTTATTCTCAATGTGTCATTCCTCATGAAAGGAGCTTTACGAAGTTGTACAATCCCTATATTAAAATAAATCTGTGTTCTATTTGCTCGGCTTCTTCAAATTATTTGCCCTGCGCTAACATATTCGACGAAAAATCATTATCAATCATTAGGAGAAAGTCGTAAATTCAACACTCAGACTCGCGGGTAGAAATACGCTGACCGCTGACCTGACCGTTGTCAAGAGAAACGAATATATTTTTCTTGGAATATCTGAACAGTTACGGATTGATGAAATCGCGGACCGAAATTACTTCGAAGAATTACATAGACAAAAAAAAAGTTGCAAACGAAAATAAGTTATTCAAAGAATTTATGTGCGTACATATTCGTAACGCGTAATAATAAGCAATAGATTTGCAGTGATTTTTTTTGCGATTTAATAAATCTGTGACTATTCAGATATTCAAAGAAAAATCGTTATCGGGAAAAACGTAAATTGAACACTCAGACTCGTAGGTGGAAATGCGCTGAGCTTCAGAATAACGGTGTACGTCGACGGCAGAAACGAATGTAGTTTTCTTTAAATATATGAACAGTTACGGATTCATTGAATCGCGGACAGAAATCATGTCGCGGAACTACACACGAAAAAAAATGTCGAGAACGAAGATAAGTGACTTACAGGATTCATGCCCGTAAATATTCATAGTGCGTGAAAATAAGCTGTAGATCCGCTGTGATTTCTTATTGCGATTTTATAAATCCGTTATTACTGTTCAGGTATTCAACAAAAAATCATTATCGGGAAAGATGTCGTAAATTTAACACGCAGACTGCCGGGCGGAAATGCGCTGAGCGTCCGGATAACAATGTACGTCAACGAGAGAAACGAATTATATTTTATCTGGGAACATCAGAACATTTACGGATTGATTAAATTGCGGGCAGAAATCATTTCGCGGAATTACAGACGAAAAAAAAATGTCGAGAACATAACTAAATCTCTTTCAGAATGTATGTACGTTAATATTTAATAATTCCACTGGCAGTTTCAACTTCTTGAAACGCAGATAGTTCAACCTATCGAAGTTGTCGAGGTTGCTTCTCTGCTGAGGCCCCGTGGTGCCGAGATTTTCTGCCAGCGTTGCCTTCTCGCTTATGCCGATATTGAAGAACACAGGTATCACGTTCAAAGAAAGAGTCTGACGTGATGACGGCAAGTGCGGAAGCAGCGAGTAGATGCTATCCGGTACCAGTACCATCACCGTTATAGCCGTGCGAGATCCTACAACCCGTGGTAGAGAGATTTTAGATCCGACTACGCTGCCGCCTTTTCTCCCGTGAAAACTGTTGGACCAAAAGAAAAGGCGAACAAAATTAATTTTCTTTTATAACTTTTAATAATAATAAAAACAAATAAGTACAAATACCTAGATGTAATGCCGCATCGCGGATGGTGAAGTTAACGGTGTGCAGATCCTCGACGGCGAGGACCATGTGCCTTCACATTTCGATCTCGTGTCCGTAGTAGATCAGGAATCATCGGGAACAGGAAAAACAGCTGATCCGGTCGATGGCACCGTAAATTCGCCATCACGGCGGACACCAATGTGGTCAGCTATGGGCAACAGACGTGATTAAACTCGTTCGTCACTTTCAAACTTGTTGACTCGTCATTGTTGCGATCGCAGCTTCTACTCACCGTTTGACTAAGCCAAACATCCCGTCGGTACCGCATACCGCAACCCCGCTAAGCCCTCTTCGCGTACTCCTGGACGCTGAACACCAAGTGCGGGAGCCTCGTCGTTTTCAAGGGACCGACCGTAGCCTGACGCAATTGCTTTATGCTCGCCCGAAGTTCGAAAGTCCAGTCGACAAATAAAACAATTAATTTATTAATATCAGTCACGGATTTATCAAATCGCAGGCAGCAAACACTTCGCGGAATTATAGACGAAAAACAATATTTATATATATAGAGCACAAAAAAGTAATTCACGGAGTTTAAGCGCGTAAATATTCGTAGTGCGTGATAGTAAGCAAGTCGATCCGCAAAGTAAATTTTTTCGCGATTTGATAAATTCGTTACTATTAAGATATTCAACAAAAAATCATTATCGGTGAAAAAAAACGTAAATTAAACACTCAGACTCGCTGGGGGAACTGCGCTGTGCGCCCGAATAGCGATGTACGTCGACGAGGAAAACGAATATATTTTTCATCGAATATCTGAGCAGTTACGGGTTGTTTAAATCACAGATGGAAATCCCTTCGCAGAATTACAGAAGGGGAAAAATTGTCGAGAACGGAAATAAGTCACTTCCTGCGAAGAAATTTCTTTTTGCGATTTAATAAATCCGGCACTATAAAGATATTCAAAGAAAAATCATTATCTTGAAAAAAGTAAATTAAACACACATTAAAATCCGAATGGCACAGCAACACTTCTCGCTGAACCGTCGCGTTGATCGTCTTTGCTTAGTGTGGCGGCGCGAATCTAGTGCGAAAGGGCCACGTGAGACGGTTGACGAGTAGGGTGATTCGATCTTCCAGCCAATGACGTTTACTTCTGCGGACGAGGCACGAAAGGTCAGCAAACGTTTAGAACGGGTGCGCAATACATCGACACCGGCAAGTGAAACAAAGATCGAGAGTGGGAATGCGAGAGACACGAGCAACGCGGCTATGTTTCGTCGCGCTCGTTCTACTCTCGGTCTTTGTCTCCCTCGCTGGTAGAGAAGCGCTGGGCGCCCGACAAATGATGTACGTCAAAGAGAGAAACGAATATTTTTTTTTATGAATATTTGAACGGTATCACATTTATTAAATCGCAGACAGAAATCACTTCGTGGAATTACAGATGAAATAAAAATTGTCAAGAATAAAAATAAGTAATTGACGCAATTTATGAGCGTGAATATCCGTAGCGAGTGAAAATAAGTTATAGATATGCCATGTGATTTCTCTTTGCGTTTTAATAAATCCGTTACTATTCAGACATTTGAAACGAAAAATCATTACCGGGGAAAAAATACATAAATTAAACACTCAGCCTCGCTGGTGGTGCTGAGCGCTCGAATGACGATGTACGTTGACGAGGAAAACGCATATATTAAATCGCGGACAGAAATCATTTCGTGGAATGAAAGACGAACAAAAAAGTCAAGAACGAATTTAAGTGACATACAGAATTTATGCACGTAAATATTCTTAGCGCTTGATAATGAGCTATAAAGCTGCGAAGCGATTTCTTTTTGCGATTCAATAAATCCTTTACTATTCAGATGTTCAACGAGAAATCACATTATCGTGAAAAAGTATATTAAACACTTACATAGACATTCGAACGGCACTGCAACATTCGCGTCGATCCTTTCCCCTTGGTGGCGCGACGAAACTATCACAAACGAGCCACGCGAGACAGTTGATGAGTTTCGAACTTCCAGCCAACGACGTTAACCTCTGCGGACGAGGCATGCAATGTTAACAAACGTTCAGGACGGGCTCGCAATACATTGACAATGTGAAAAAAAGATCTAAAGAGTGAGACTGCGAGAGTGACGTGCAACGTGGCTGTCTTTTTTCGCGCTCGTTCTACTCTTGGTCTTTGTGTCGCTCGCCGGTAAAAATGTGCTGGACGCCCGAATAACAGTGTACGTCGACGAGAGAGAAATTAAAATATTTTTCCTCGAATATCGCAACAGTCACGGATTTATTAAAGAGCGAAAAGAAATCACTTTGCGGAATAACACACAAAAAATGGTCGAAAATGGAAATACGCCACGTACAGAATGGATGCGCGTAAACTTTCGTAGCGCGAGATAGTAAGCAATGTATCTGCAAAGTAATTTCTTTTGGTAATTTAATAAATTCGTTACTATTTAGATATTCAACGGGAAATCGCATTATCATGAAAAAAGTATATTAAACACTCACATCGAAATCCAAATGGCACTGCAACACTCCCGTCGATCCTCTGTCCTCGGTGACGCGGCGAGACTGTGGCGTGAACGGGCCGCGTGAGACGGTTAATGGGGTAGGGGGTTTGCCCTTCCAGCCAACCACGTTTACCTCTACGGACGAGCATGCGCTGTTAGCGAACGTTCAGGCTGGGCGCGCAACACATCTTCGTCGGCGAGTGAAACAACGAACGAGAGAACGGGAGTGCGAGAGAGACGAGCAACGCGGCTTTGTTATTCTTCGCGCTCGTTTCACTCTCGGCTTTGTCTCACTCGCCGGCGAAAATGTGATGGGCGCCGAATAATAATGTACGTCGACGAAAAAAACTAGTAAATTTTCCTTCTAATACCTTAAAAGTTACGGGTTGATTATATTGTGGACAGAAATCACTCCGTGGAATTAAAGATGAAAGAAAAAAAAAGTCGAGAACGGAAATAATTATTTCCGTTCTTAATTTTTGTTTGTTATCTCTCTCGTTCTCGATTTTTTATTTATTTATTTAATTTCATTTTTTCCGAAAAATGATAAACCGCGTAATTCTGCTTTGTGATTTCCGTTTGCGATTTAATAAATCCGCAATTGTTCAGATATTCGAAAAAAAAAGAAAAAGAAAAAAAAATTCTTCCCATCGACGTACATCGTTATTCGGGCGTCCAGCGATTTCCATTCGCAAGTCTGAATGATAAGTATACAACTTTTTTCCCTATAATGATTTTTCGTTTAATGTCTCAATAGTAACGAATTTACTTGACCGCAAAAAGAAATCAATTCGCGGAATTACTGACGAAAAAAAATGTCGCGAACGGAAATAAGTCACTTACGTTATTAACGCACGTAAATTTTTGTAGCGCGTGATAATACCAAGTAGATCAGCGAAGTCATTTGTCATCGCAATTTAATGAATACGTTACTATGCAGATATTCAAAGAAATATTGTTATCTCGAAAAGAGTAAATTAAACACTCACATTGAAATCCGATCGACACAGCAACACTTCAAGCTTAACAGTCGCGGCGATCCTCTTTCCTCGGAATCTCGGCGAGACTGTGGCGTGAACGAGCCACGCGAGACCGGTGATGAGTTTCGAACTTCCAGCCAACGACGTTAACCTCTGCGGACGAGGCACGCAATGTTACCAAACCGACAGGACGAGCTCGCAATATATTGACAACGGCGTGTGAAAAATAGATGTAAAGAGTGGGACTGCGAGAAAGACGTGCAATGCGGTTGTCTTTTTTGCGCTCGTTTTACTCTTGGTCTTTGTCTAACTCGCCGGTGAAAATGTGCTGGACGACAGAATAACAATGTACGTCGACGAGAGAAATGAAAATATTTTTCCTCGAATATCGCAACAGTCACGGATTTATTGAAGCGCGGAAACAAATCACTTTGCGGAATAACAGACCAAAAAAATGGTCGAAAATGGAAATACGTCACGTACAGAATTGATGCACGTAAACATTCGTAGCGCGAGATAGTAAGTAATGTATCTGCAAAATTATTTGTTTTGGTGATTAAATAAATCCGTTACTATTCAGATACTTAACGGAAAATCACATTATCGTGAAAAAAGTAAATTGAACACTCACATCGAAATCCAAATGGCACTGCAGCACTCGCGTCGATCCTTTGTCCTCGGTGACGCGGAGAGACTGTGGCGTGAACGGGCCGCGCGAGACGGTTCATGGGGTAGGGGGTTCGTCCTACCAGAAAACCACGTTTACCTCTATGGACGAGCATGCGCTGTTAGTGAACGTTCTGGTCGGGCGCGCAACATATCTTTACCGGGGAGTGAAATAAAGATCGCGAGAACGAGAGTGCGAGAGAGACGAGCAACGCGGCTTTGTTATTCTTTGCGCTCGTTTCACTCTAGGTCTTTGTCCCACTCGGGGGTGAAGATGTGATGGGCGCCGAATAACAATGTACGTCGAGGAGACAAACTAGTACATTTTTCTTCCCATACCATAAATGTTACGGATTGATTATATTGTGGGCAGAAATCGCTTCGTGGAATTACAGATGAACGAAAAAAAATGTCGAGAACGGAAATAATTATTTCCGTTGTTAATTTTTGTTTGATTTCTCTTTCGTTCTCGATTTTTTTTTAAATTTATTCAATTTATCTTCTTCCGAAAAATGATAAACCACGTAATTCGGCTTAGTGATTTCCGTCTGCGATTTAATAAATCCGCAACTGTTCAGATATTAGGGGAAAAAAAAATACCCATCGACGTATCTCTGTTATTCGGGCGCTCAGGAATTTCCATTCGCGAGTCTGCGTGTTGAGTATACAACGTTTTCTCCCTATAATGATTTTTCTGTTAATGTCTCAATAGTAACGGATTTATTTGATCGTAAAAATAAATCACTTCGTGGAATAACTAACGAAAAAAAATGTCGCTAACGGAAATGAATCACTTACGCGATTAACGCACGTAAATATTTGTAGCGCGCGATAATACCAAATAGATCAGCGAAGTAATTTGTCATCGCAATTGAACAAATACGTTACTATGCAGATATTCAAATAAAAATTATTATCTCGAAAAAAGTAAATTAAACATGATGTTGAAGTTTCCATCGTTAGAATGCAACGATTTTAAGAAAAAAGAATTAATTGTCATCTATCCAAATAATCATCTGGGTTTATTACAATTAATGTTTCTCTTCTTAATTTCATTGCATTGTAATGGACCAAAATAATCATTTCGGTTTATTACAATTTTTTTTTTCTTCATTTCGTTGCATTCCAACGATGCAAACTTCATCGTCATAATTAAACGCTCACATTGAAATCCGAACGGCACAGCAACACTTCACGCTTAACGGTCGCGGCGATCCTATTTCCTCGGGATCTCGGCGAGACTCCAGTGCGAACGGGCCACGCGAGAAGGTTGGTGGGTAGAGGGGTTCGATCTTTCAGCCATCAACGTTACCTTCTGTGGACGAGGCCCACAATGTTAGCAAACATTCAGGTCGGGTGCGCGACGCATCGACACCGGCATGTGAAAAAAAGTTCGAGAGTATGGGAGTGCGAAAGAGAGGAGCACCGCGGCTGTCTTTCTTCGCGCTCTTTCTACTCTCGGTCTTTGTCTCACTCGCCGTTGATAGTGTGCAGGATGCCCGACTAACAATGTACGTCGACGGGAGAGAATCGAAAATATTTTTCCTGGAATATCGTAACAGTCACGGATTCATTAAGACGCGGACAGAAATCACTTTGCGGAATAACAGACGAAAAAAAAATGGTCGGAAATCGAAATACGTCACTTACAGAATTTATTCGCGTAAATATTTGTAGCGAGACATAATATGCAATAGATCTGCTAAGTGATTTTTTTTTGCGTTTTGATAAAGCCGTCACTGTTTAGATATCCAACGAAAAATCGCATGATCGTGAAGAAAGTAAATTAAACATTCACATCACAGTCCGAACGGCACTGCAACAACACTCGCGTCGATCCTCTCTCCTCGGTGACGCGGCGAGACTGTGGCGTGAACGGTTCGCGCGAGACGGTCAATAGGGGAGGGGGTTCACCCATCAAGCCAACCTCGTTTACCTCTACGGACGAGCATGCGCCGTTAGCGAACGTTCTCGCCGGGCGTGCAACACATCTTCGTCGGCGAGTGAAACAACAATCGAGAGAACGGGAGTGCGAGAGAGAAGAGCAACGCGGCTTTGTTATTCTTCGCGCTCGTTTCACTCTCGACTTTGTCTCACTCGATGGCGAAATTGCGATGGGCGCCGAATGATAATGTACGTCGACGAGACAAACTAGTATATTTTTCTTCTAATACCTTAAAAGTTAAGGATTGATAAAATTGTAGACAGAAATCACTTCGTGGAAATACGGACGAAAGAAAAAAATGTCGAAAACGGATATAATTATCTCCGTTATTATTTTTTGTTTGTTTTCTCTTTCGTTCTCGATTTTTTTTTTATTTATTCAATTAATTTTTTTCCGAAAAGTTATAAACTGCGTAATTCGGCTTAGTGATTTCCGTCTGCGATTTAATAAATCTGCAACTGTTCAGATATTCGAAAAAAGAAAAATTCATTCTTCCCATCGACGGATATCGTTATTTGAGCGCACAGCGATTTCCATTCGCTAGTCTGCGTGTTGAGTGTACAACATTTTTTCCCTATAATGATTCTTCATTTAATGTCTTAATAGTAACGGCTTTATTTGATCGCATAAATAAATCACTTCGCGGAATTACTGACGAATAAAAATGTCGCGAACGGAAAAAAGTCACTTACGTGATTAACGCACGTAAATATTTGTAGCGCGTGATAATACCAAGTAGATCAGCGAAGTAATTTGTCATCGCAATTTGATAAATACGTTACTATGCAGATATTCAAAGAAATATTGTTATCTCTAAAAGAGTAAATTAAACACTCACATTGAAATCCGAACGGCACAGCAACACTTCAAGCTTAACAGTCGCGGCGATCCACTTTCCTCGGAATCTCGGCGAGACTGTGGCGTGAACGGGCCACGCGAGACGGATGATGAGTTTCGATCTTCCAGCCAACGATGTTAACCTCTGCGGACGAGGCACGCAATATTAGCAAACGTTCAGGACGGGCTCGCAACACATTGACAACGGCGTGTGAAATAAAGATCGAAAAAGTGGGACTGCGAGTGAGACGTGTAACGCGGCTGTCGTTTTTCGCGCTTTTGGTCTTTGTCTCACTCGCCGGTGAAAATGTGCTGGACGTCCGACTAACAATGTACGTCGACGAGAGAGAATCGAAAATATTTTTCCTCGAATATTGTAACAGTCACGGATTTATTAAGACGCGGACAGAAATCACTTTGCGGAATGACAGACGAAAAAAAAAAAAAATGGTCGGAAATGGAAATACGTCACTTACAGAATTTATTCGCGTAAATATTCGTAGCGAGTGATAATATGCAATAGATCTGCTAAGAGAATTTTTTTTAACGATTTAATAAAGCCGTCACTATTTAGATATGCAACGGAAAATTGCATGATCGTGAAGAGTGTAAATTAAACACTCACATCACAATCCGAACGGCACTGCAACACTCGCGTCGATCCTCTCTCTCATCGGTGACGCGGCGAGACTGTGGCGTGAGCGCGCCGCGCGAGACGGTCAATCGGGGAGGGGGTTCACCCTTCAAGCCAACCACGCGTTTACCTCTACGGACAAGCATGCGCTGTTAGCGAACGTTCTGGCTGGGCGCGCAACAAATTTTCGCCGGCGCGTGAGATAAAGCCGAGAGTGAAACGAGCGCGAAGAATAACAAAGCAGCGTTGCTCATCTCTCTCGCACTCCCGTTCTCTCGATTGTTGTTTCACTCGCCGACGAAGATGTGTTGCGCGCCCGGCCAGAACGTTCGCTAACAGCGCATGCTCGTCCGTAGAGGTGAACGTGGTTGGCTTTAAGGGTGAACCCCCTCCTCGATTGACCGTCTCGCGCGGCTCGTTCACGCCACAGTCTCGACGCGTCACCGAGAAGAGAGGATGGACGCGAGTGTTGCAGTGCCGTTCGGATTGTGATGTGAGTGTTTAATTTACACTCTTCACGATCATGCAATTTTCCGTTGCATATCTAAATAGTGACGGCTTTATTAGATCGTAAAAAAAAATCTTTCAGCAGATCTATTGCACATTATCACTCGCTACGAATATTTACGCGAATAAATTCTGTGAGTGACGTATTTCCATTTGCGACCATTTTTTTTTCGTCTGTTATTCCGCAAAGTGATTTCTGTCCGCGTCTTAATAAATCCGTGACTGTTACGATATTCGAGGAAAAATATTTTCGATTCTCTCTCGTCGACGTACATTGTTAGTCGGGCGTCCAGCACATTTTCACCGGCGAGTGAAACAAAGACCAAAAGCGCGAAAAACGACAGCCGCGTTACACGTCTCACTCGCAGTCCCACTTTTTCGATCTTTATTTCACACGCCGTTGTCAATGTGTTGCGAGCCCGTCCTGAACGTTTGCTAATATTGCGTGCCTCGTCCGCAGAGGTTAACATCGTTGGCTGGAAGATCGAAACTCATCAATCGTCTCGCGTGGCCCGTTCACGCCACAGTCTCGCCGAGATTCCGAGGAAAGAGGATCGCCGCGACTGTTAAGCTTGAAGTGTTGCTGTGTCGATCGGATTTCAATGTGAGTGTTTAATTTACTCTTTTCGAGATAACAATACCGACTTTGATTAATTAGAAACACTCACATTCGCCAAAAGCGTAGGGAATCCACAATTAAACCTATGCTGAGTGTAGTCGGCCACAGGCCCAGCTGATACCCAGAGCTCCTATGTTTTCTCGGACAGCGTGGCGCGGCTTACGGCAGTATACACTGTATACTAGGGTGTGTAAAAAAAAATGATTCGATGTTTAATTTTTTTACTGCAAAAGTATGTCTGCTTATCTCAATATCACACCTCTTATGGGCAAAACGCGCTTTAATTTTTTAAATGATTTCTTTAATTGAAATTTGTTGTAATACTAAGACATCATTAAGGCACCATTAAATATTATTTGTCAGCGAATTCCTATGGCACAATTGATTGTTAGGACAATTTTACGAGCTTAAGCCATGAAGACAAAAAAATTCTTAATTTCCTTTTCTCACTGCACTAGTAAGCAGTGAGAGTGAAGCATCTTTTCCTCATAATTTCTGTTTCTCACCGCATGATAGGGTAGTGAGAAACAATTAAGATTTTTTTTTGTCTTCATGGCTTAAGCTCGAATTCAAATATGGGTGTTATGAAAACAATAATGTATAAATAATCCATTATCCGTTTTGGAAAAACATAACAGACAAGTGTCACGGCCCATTTTTTTAAATGGTTAATGTTAACACATAATGGTGGCGTTAATGGATGGTTATTATAATTACGTTACGTACGTTATGCACTTCTTACATACACTTCTTAGCATGTTATAAGAAAGGTTTCTCATTTTTTTAATTTCCATATCGGAAAGCTGAAAAGAAACGACAGTGCGAGAAATATGTATTGAATAATTCTATATTCTTGTATGTAAAATGCACGGTACTTATGCTTTTTCACTATTTGATGTTTCTATAAGATGGTGGTCATTATCTCATGCATAAAATCTGCGAACATGCACCAACCTTCAATTAGTACTGCCAAAGGCAAATCTGCCTCTACACGACGCAGATCAAAGATGAAGTATTACAATTCATTTCTTATGAATAATCCGGGCGACCCGTTTTTTTCTGGCTTGCCCTTAAATTCATCTGATGCCGATGAGGTATGTAATTTACAGATGCACCAGTAGTTTTTTATTGACTAATTAATTGTCGAATCAAATTGCTTTGTTTCCTTCTTATGCCTGGTTGAAAAATAACAAGTCCTAGGGTGGTGTCACTAGTTAAGTCATTGCTATTACAAATAAAAATCTAACAACTCATAAAATGATATCCCGTACAGGGGCAACAAACCCCTGCGCGGTTGAGAACAAAACGGGCGAGAGCTGGTGATACTATGACCGATGATTCCCATTTCTACGATAAAGTGCACGACGAAAAAATCGACGATGAAAGCGATGAAGCAGATGGAGAAGATAGTCTCGACAGAAGAGAAGAAAATAGCGTGGATGGATCTGATGATAACGAAGATGGAAATCAAAACGATCATCGTATCGAAGTAAGCGCTGAAAGCGAAAGCAACGATAATGAAGATGAAAGCGAAGATAACGGGAATAAGAGCCAAGACAACAAAAATGATGGCTACGACAACGAAGATGAAAGCGAAAACGAAGATGAAAACGAAGATGGGGATGAAAGCGAAGACGACGATGATGAAAGCCAAGATAAGGAAGATAACAGCGAAGAATCTATCGCTGAACTGGACCAAATATGTGACAGTACCCAACGAAGCGAGGAGGGTGACGACAAGCCGTTCCTCAACAGTAATTTGTGCAATCTGATAACACCGTTGACGTTCAAAAGACACGTTACAGCTAAAGACAATTTATTAGCAACAATAGCTATGTCTATTCGATACAATACTACGTATGACATGATATTGTCTATGCTGAAATGGATCGATACAAGTACTCATGATAGTCATTTGCCAAAATCAAAAAAAGCTCTGTGGTCTGCCTTTCGTAGAAACGATGAGGCTGTCAAACGCCATCTTTACTGCTCTGAATGCAGGGACTGCATAGGACAAGGGAAAATCATTACACGCCGTTGCTGTTGCGGCGCATGTGATCCTGACAATATAAAAAACAGCAAAGTGGCATATTTTCTGGAAATCAGCTTGCGCGAACAGTTGACGGAATCATTATCTATTCCAGGAATAGCTAATGAGCTCAATTACAAATTGACGCGCAAAAGAAGAGATCTCGGCGCGGTGGAAGACATTTACGACTCAGAACAGTACATCAATCTTTGCCAACCTGGCCATTTTCTCGGCGATCCCTTCAACTTTACCTATAAATTCTACACCGACGGAGCACGGATTTCTAAATCCTCGAATGCTTCTGCATGGCCAATCTTTATCGAGATAAATGAACTTCATCCACATGCTCGTTAGAGACATATAATGTTAGCGGGTATATGGGTTGATTGCAAACATCCAATAGCAAATATATACTTTTGGCCGTTCGTACAGCAAGCCAACGAGATCTATGCTAACGGAATTCGTTGGAAACCTGATGGTATTAAAGAAGTAACGAGTAAGTTTATGCCTGTCATTTTCTGCGCTGACTCTGGTGCACGTTGGGACTGTTTGGGCATGACCCAGTTCAACGGCGCATTTGGGTGCACCTTCTGTTACATTCCAGGTATTGTATTGCCAGGTAAATCAAAGCAATCGAAATACTCTGTCGAGGATAATTCCAAGTGTCGTACCGATGAGGAAATTAGACGCAATGGAAAGGAAGCTCTTCCAGCAAACCAAAAAGTATACGGTGTCCAAGGCCCTTCTGCATTTACTGCGCTCCCGGGTTTTATTATGGCATCTGGGGTTATAGTGGACTGTATGCACGACGTGTACATGGGTGTATATAAACAGCATCTTCTTCTTCTGTTAGAAGACTACGGAAGTGCATATTATATCGGCAGCCCCCAGCGAGTCAACGTGATTAACAAACGTTTGAAGACAATCAAACTACCGAGTAGAGTTTCCAGGAAACCAAGGGACCTAACATTTGTAAAACAATTCAAAGCTAGCGAGTGGCGAAATAGGGGAGATTACGGGTTACAGTGTTTGGAAGGCGTCCTACCGCCGAAGTACCACAGACACTTAGCGTTGTTGTTTGAAACTAGTTACATTTTGAATAAACACTCCATAATTCAAGATGACATTAAATATGCCGACGAACTGATTACCAAATATCGGCATCTGTTTCAAAAATATTTTGGACTGCAACGAATGACGTATAACATTCATTTACTGAAACACCTGTGCGACACAGTACGTCACTGGGGACCATTTTGGGTGCATTCGGCGTTCACGTTTGAGTCCACGAATAAAAGAATAATGGACTCTGTTACAAGTAGCAATGGCCCCGCATGGCAAATATACACTCGATTCATGATGAGAAAGTTCATAACTAACACGGTGTATGACGCATCGGTGAGTGAAGAAACAAAACAATTCATATCCGAAATGCTGCACATAAATCCTGATCATTGTAATGCCGACGCGGATGGAGAATCTAGTACAACGTTTAAAGGGTTGGGACGCGAAACAAGTAGGCCACCTCATGACTGGGAAATCCGTGGACTTCAAGCCGCTAGTTATAATTGCGCCGAACTAATAGCTTACCAAAAGGCATGGATTCACGGCATTGAATATCGATGTGTTGACTTCAAGCCCAACACAAAGTTCCAAAACTCTATTGTATACTGTGACAACGTTGGTTTCGGAGAGATCTTGAGCATCGTGGTTTTTCATTCCGACAATGAACGTATAGAGGGAATATTACTTCGACGTTTAATGGACCAAGGCCATGCGCTCGGAACCAAGTTCATTACAGACGTGTCTATCACGCAGAGTGTTGTTTTCGTAAATACACACAGTATGAGAGCCCCGGCATTTGTGGTCAACACATCAGGAGGTCTTCGAGCGACTCGATTACCAAATGTTTAGGAGTCTGACTGATTCTCTGTTCTCGCACTAGGTCAATTAACATGCAAAGGTAACTTTTAATATTTTTAAATTCGAAGTGACTGTTGTAACCGAGGATGTAATATTTGGCATAAAACATACTTTAAATGCGGAGAGATCTTCAGATAATTCCAAGACTTCCCGTAGATGTCAGAGGATAAAATGCATCCTTCGTGATGGGATCATGACACATGTTCAACGCGCATGCATTCGTACGGTTGATGGAACGGTATTAAAAGTATAAACAGTTTTAAGTTTGAAATCTGCATATCTGTGTTATCCGTTGTGACCCGCTGTCACTTCCTACAATGGGTAGGAGAGGAAAGTCGGGCGAATAAAATAATTAAATAAAAATAAACACTTTAATTAATAGGCAAAATTCGTTTTAATAATAATAAATTTTTAAATACAAAAAAAAATATGAAAAAGAAAGAAATAGAAAGAAAAGAAAAAAAAAAAAAATGGCGTTTACAAAATAAGGGTATACTCTAATGTTAGGGGATGGGCGCCAGTTGCATTAGGTGCAACACCTTTCAATAAAAAAAATAATATTAAAAAAAAAAACTAAAATTTATTACTCAAACTCAAACCACGAATGGGAGTTGCCAAATAACAGGAGCAAAAATAATTAACACTTTTGGAGGGCCGGCTAGTTGAGGGGGGAGAGCACGAGTCGGCAGGGCGAGGGGTAAAATGGCCTACGGTCGGCTCTTATAAATTACCTCGGTGATCTCAATTCCGGTAATAATACGAGTGGCACAAAAATAGGGTTTTGGGGTCAATAAATACTACGCGTAATTTGTTAAAGGGGAAATACAAAAAAAAGGGGGGGAAGAATTTATACTGGAAATTCGTAAAAAGTCCGAAGGACAATTCACGAATTTTCAATTTAGGGAAAAAAAAATAATTACAAAAAAAAAAAAAAATTAAAATAAAACAAATTTTCAAGGGAACAAACAATAATAATAACAATAAAAAAAAAATCCCAAATTGTCGGAAAGAAAATCTGGAATAGGATGACTGTTATTAATAAATAATTGTGGGGGGGTATATTGGGGTACTCGGTGCTTCTTCGCACGAGTATTGACAGGTGGGCAAGATGGCTGATAACGAGGGGACACTCGTTATCTATTTATGGGGTATTACGGGGTGGTTTCGGTGGCAAACGAGGGTAAAAAGGGGTCGCACGAATTGTAAAAAATGGGGCTTCAAAACTTACGATAGTTTCGAAATAAACTCCAAAAAAACAAAATCAATTATCAGCACTCAGCAGAAAAATCACTATGCGCAGTCTCTCAAAAAAACTTCTTTCACTTGTTACAGTTAGAGAACTATTATGGCGATTATCCTCGCCGTCTTCTTCCTTGAATTTTCTCCTAATTTTCTAATTTTGCTATTGGTTGATTTGTATAGGGGAGAGACATTAACGCCGCCGCGGGTAGTAATTGCAACGCGTGATGGTAGTTCGACGAGTGGGAGATGGATGGCGGCAGGAGTCCCGTTGGATCCCTAATCTATACCCCATCGATAGACAACGGCTGGCGATCCTCGTTCCTCCTTGACCCGCGATGACGTCATCCGCGCTACAATCACGCTCCGCAACGCTCATTGTCCCTCTCCTATACTCAACACTGCTATTAGAAATAGGCGGGCGGGGAGGGAAAGCATGGGAAGAAGCTAGTGTTATTGTTTTCGGGAATGTGTTGTGCGCGTTCGGGCAGTGCGTGTATCGAGATTTCGCTTTAGCGAAATTTCTCGTTACAAACTCCCCCGGGGTAAAACGAAAGTTAGTCTTTTGACTAACTTGAGCAGGGGACGGTTGGTTAACTCTAACCGGGGCCAAACGGGGTCTCAATGGGGCTGGGGGGCAAGATGTGGCGGGAAAGAAAACAACAACAAAAACAACAAAAATAGGGGGAATGGGCGCAAGCCGAAGCGTTTCGTTTTTATTTTTTTTTTTTTTTGTGGGGTCCATTGGCGTGGGTTGCTGGTGATCTGGGCCAGGTATGGCTGGAATGGCTTAAAAAAAAAAAAAAAGTTGGTTAATTTAGGGGGGAATTGAGTAGCGTGGCATGAATCATAATGAAAATAAAAAAAATATAAAAAAAAACAACATCCATACCTTAGGGCTTGTCGTGGCTCTTTGGGGCGACGGCTTGGTCGCACCACCAGCAAGTAAAGGGGCAGCGTGGTGTGGGGACGGCCGGGGCAGGGGTGTTGTGGCGGGGTTTTACTCGGCGGGCTGGGGGCGGCGACGGGGTGCGGGGGCGAACGTGGGCGGTTCGGGCCTGTACGCCCTGAGGTCGGGGCAACCTCAGGGACATTAGGGCGGGAATAGGGGGACTGGCTGTGGCACGGGGGCGTGTAGGGGGCCTATTACGGGGACTGGGTTTCGATACGGGACGTTGGGGCATGAGGGGAGGAATTGAGTGTGGGGGGGAGATGACGACATTTGCCGTCATCTTAGGGCTGGCTCGGGGGTTGTGTTTTCCCTTTATAAGGGGGTGGCGAATCGGGAGGGGGGGGCACAATTAAACGGGGGGGGCGGAGTATGGGGGCCTTCGCTGCACCGACTCCAGCTCGGGACGAGAATTTTGGGCCTAATGACACGGCGGCAGCGAAGGTCCGGGAAAATGCCTCTTCCCCTGAGGGTTTAGGTTGTTCCCCCGGGGTCGATTTTTCTTCCTCCTCGCTCTCGGAGGTCGTATCGCCCAGGTCCATCCCATGGGCCTCGAGGAATTCGCGGCGCCACCTTACCTCGCGGCCGACCTCTCGGGCGTGGGCCCTCCTTAGGTAGGGGACGGCCTGGGGAAACTTGGGGGGGGTGCTCGGGGACGGGGGGTCGTTCCGGGGCGGGGGGCTGTTCGGGGACGGGGGGTTGGGCGGGGCAGTGCCGGTTATTTCGGCGTCCTGGGGGTCCTCCTGGGTTTCCGACGGCTCGATCGCTCCATAACCGATCGTCTCCCACCGACGTCGTCCCACCTCCGGACGCACGTCGCGACGGCTTGTCGTTGTTCGGAAGGAACGCATTATACTTGTTATCCTGTAAGGGGGGTGACGGATCGTTAGAAATAAGTGACGTGTCAGGTGTGATTTGGGATCGCGGGGCTTCGTTAGGAGGAAATTGGGAGACACCCACATTTCCGGTGGGTACTGAACCTTGAATTGCTGCGTCACGGGGTCCTTGGTACAATTTAAGATCCTTAACGTGAATCTTTGGCCATTTCTTTTTCATTGGGACATGGATTTCATAAATAACGGGGGAAATCTTCTTAGTAATGACATAAGGGCCACGGTATTTGGGGGCTAGCTTCGCGGCAAAGTTCTGCGCGGCGGAAGACAACACGCGGTTTTTCCGTAGGACTAGGTCACCTACTTCAAACTGCCTCTCCACGCGCCCTCGGTTGTAATAACTGGCCTGGCGTCGGGCAGCTTGGGACAGGTTTCGCCTAACCCAATCGTGGAGAAGGGGCAACCGCTTCATTCGGTCTCTCCAGACCGCGGGGTCGGTTCTGTCGATTACAGTGGGAGGGGGAATTTCCTTTTTAATGCTTTTGGCCGGGGTTGGGTTTCTTCCCAAATTTAAAAAGGCAGGGGTCATGTGTGTGGAGGACTGGACGGCTGTATTGATGGCAAAGCACAATTCCGGTAGGTGAAGATCCCAAAGCTGGTGATCGTCACCCACATATGACACAATCATCGTCTTAAGCGTTCGATTTACTCGTTCGACGGGATTCGCTTGGGCATGATATGGGGGAATGGTGGTCTGGCGGATTCCATATTGGGAAAGCTGGGTGGTCATGTGCTTATTTACAAATTCGGTCCCATTGTCCGTCAAAAGATATCGCGGGCATCCCCAGCGATTCAGGACAAGGGACTCAAGGGCGGACATTATGGTTTGGCCGGTGGCAGTTCTTAAGGCCTTTGCTTCAACATATTTTGTGAAGAGGTCCTGAAAAACTACCACGTACTTGTGACGGTTTTTACTGGGCGGGAAAGGGCCCATGACGTCGGCTGCAACGACTGTCCATGGTCCTTCGGTGGTTCTCTCTCTCATTAACCCCCCTGGGGGAGCTTGTGAGGTCTTATTCAATTGGCAGACCCGGCACTGTCTGACGAACTGAGCGACGTCGGCAAACATACCGGGCCAGGAAAAATCTTGGAGCATTCGGTGGTACGTTTTGTCGACTCCTAAATGTCCGGCTTGGGGGGCATCGTGGGCATCTTGCAACGCCTTTAGCCGAGCTTCAACAGGGAGGACGAGTTTCCAAGCGTCCCAGTCGACTAAGGCGGGTTCAATTATCGGGTGAGGGCGATGGTGGTACAATCGATTATCTTCGATTTTCCAATCGGGGTATTTTCCGGGAAATTCGTGGACATTCCGCATTTGTTCGAGATACCAGGAATCTTGTGCGTCGCCCAGGGCACAAAGGGCGGCGTCCGTATCTTCGAACATGCGGGAAAGGGCATCGGGAACTACATTCAGGGTACCTTTTCGGTGGACGATTTCCATATCGAGGGCTTGCATTGACAAGGCCCATCGAGCTAATCGGCCGGAGGGGTCACGAAGGTTTCGGAGCCAACGCAAGCTACTGTGATCCGTGATGACTCGGAAAGACGTGCCCTCGATGTATGGGCGCAGCTTTCGCGCTGCCCATAATACAGCAAGGCACTCCTTCTCCGTCACACTATACTTGCGTTCTGCTCGGGACAATACGCGGGAACAAAAGACAATGGGGTGTTCTTCATTTTCAAGTTCTTGTGTCAGCACAGCGCCAATAGCGTAATCGCTAGCGTCTGTGTGCACAGTAAAGGGCTGGGTGAAGTCTGGACGGGCAAGAACAGGGGCTGTGGTCAAAGCTTGGCGCAGGGCTTCGAACGCAGTTTGCTGTTCGTCACCCCAATGCCACTTAGTATTTTTTTCTAACAGCTTGACCAAGGGGATTTTTAATATTGAGATGTCTCCCATGAAGCGGGCGTACCATCCGACCATTCCGAGGAATCGTCGGAGTTGCTTCAGGGTCTTGGGCGGTGGGTAATTTAGGACGGGTTCGATTTTATCGGGGTCAGTTTTTAATCCATCTGGGGTGATGAGGTATCCAAGATACTTCATCTCGGGGCAGAAGAACTCACTCTTTTCGCGATTAATTTCCAAACCGGCTTTTTGAAACTGTGTGAGAACCCGTTCTAAGTACTCCAGATGTTGATCCACGCTTTCAGTGGCGATAACAACATCGTCGAGATAGGCAAAGACATGGGGTTCCCACTCAGGCTTTATCAATTTGTCCATTAACCGTTGGAAAGTGGCGGGGGCATTGGTGAGACCAAAAGGCATACGGGTGAACTGGAAAAGTCCTCTACCGGGAACAGCAAAGGCGGTAATGGGTCTACTGGCAATCTCAAGGGGAACCTGGAAGTAGGCTTGACTCAGATCAAGTTTCGAGATGTATTGGGCTACTCGCAAACTGTCAAGTATCCTATCCATGTTGGGCAAAGGGTAAGCATCTTTCTGAGTGACTTTGTTCACATCGCGAAAGTCAATGCAGAATCGGTGTTTTCCATTCGGCTTGGGAACGATAACGGGGTTACTCAGCCAACCGCTGTTGGATGGTTCGATCACTCCTTCTTGGATCATTTTATCCACCTCAGCTTGGGCTATTCGTAATAAGTACGGGGAAATGGTACGAGGGCTTTGGCGAATAGGCGGGTGATCATTCACATTAATTAAATGGCAAATGGTTGTGGTCACGCTGAGGATTCCGGAGGTATTGTCTTTTACCAAACGATCTAAGAGGGCATTTAGTCGTTCGGTAACGGGGACTGGCATTTCCGACAAACCGGCGAAAGTAGGGTGAGCGCTGACAAATAAGGGGGTTTCACGTGGCACGTCAAATTTACGAGGGATACCATTCGGGAGGGACCAGGTGTCGTTGTCGTAATCAATGGTGATTCCGAACAAGTGACAAAAATGCTGTCGTAACCAAGGGGAGCGGCACGCATTTCGAGAGTATTGAGGGTTCCAGCGACATTAAATTGCATGGCAATCTTTCCAATAACGGGGACAACGGTGTTATTGGCTACTCGAACACCTCCTGTGGCAGGTTGGAGTTGTAAATTCATAGAATTCACTACCTCTTCTCCCAGGTATGAACGAGTAGCGCCAGGGTCTACAAGGGCGTCGGTGATTCGACCGAAGAAGTTGACACAGAGAAAATGTCGGGTGTCTTCTTCGAGGGAATCTACCGAGTCTAAGGCACTACAAATGTCGGGGGTTGGGCTAATTGCGGAGTGGTCTTTTACGGAATTTGGGGTCGTAATAGGGTTCTGGATCAAATCGGGGGAGGCACTTTTTACTGTCCTCCCCCCGCAGCGTTTCCCTCGCGCGTTCGACGGCAAGTCGGGCACGAATTCCGATCGTGTCCCGGCGTGCCGCAGACCTTGCAGAAAAAACCCTGCGGTCTCTGGCATTCTCTCCAAATATGGCCGGGCGCTCTACAATTGTAGCAACGGACTCTGGGGGCTTGTTGTGCGTTGGACTTTGGCACAATTGGGGGTCTGGGGACTTGCAGGGCCATTAAAGAGGGAGGGTTGTGGGAATTAGTTATTGTGGGGGGAACAGAGGGTCTGTAAAAGGGCGGGTTGATAGGAGCGGTCGGGGTGGCTGTTGGCAATGTGGGGCGCACGGCGGGGGTGGACTGGGCCGGTGGAGGGACTTGAGGGGACTGGTTAACGGGACTTAGGGCTGCAACTTTTTCTCTGCCTTCTTTTCCCTGTGGCTGATAAGCCGCACTGGGAAGGACGGACTGAGACGGCGGTGGGGGATGACGGTAGTTGCGTGCGCGTTCTCGCATCGCTTCTACTCGTCGGCAACGATGCTGAAATTCAGCAAAAGAGTTGACGCTTTCGCGATCAATATATAAGGCCAGGTCGGGGTGCAAATTATCGTAACAGAGGTCGAGCTGGGCCTCTAAAGAAAAGGGGGGGGACAAGAAACTGAAGTAAGTCCGCATCTTAGTCAAGTATTCCCCGCTGGGTTCGCCGGGGCCTTGGGTGCGCGACTCTACTTCTCGTCGGAGTCGTTCTTGGAGGTCGGAATGACCAAAACGCGCGCGGAAGAAGTAAATGAATTCCTCGTAAGTACTCCACGAGGACTGCTCTACTCGATACCACATTAGGGCATCGTGCGTGAATGATTCGGCGAGGATCCGCAAAAGGTCTTCCTCACCGAAGCCACGACTCGAGCAATACTCGTAGAGTCTCAAAAGAAACTCCTCACCATCTTCGCCGCGTCGGCCGGCAAATTTGGGACCGTTTCTGCGGAAGTAATCCACATTACGCGTGTCCCGTATCGCGCTGGACTCCATCTGGGGGTACAGGGTGGCGTTCGGAGGGTTATACCGGACTTGACTGGGGTGTCGAAGTCCAGTACTTTGGTATTGGGGTCGTTGAGGGGGTGCAGGGAGTCGGTAGGTCGTGTTCTGGCTCGTGGGAGCTGACAAACCAGGCAACAAAGGGTTATTACGAGGAGTGGGGGCTGCAGAGGGTCGGGGAAGGGAATTGGAAGAATTCCAATTGTCACGGAGGGACTGTGGCAAGGCGGAATGGGTCGGGTTTGCAAAATTTGTATTTCTGGGGACTTCTTGCGGGTTTAGAAGGGGTCTAGGGGCAGCAGGGGCTTCGTAATAATTTCCGGCGGCGCTCGGAGCGGCCAAGCCGGGAAAAAGGGGTGCAGAGGGGGGTTCTGGTCGTTCCTGAACATAGTCAGGATTTTCACGTACTTGGGGAATGGGGGCAAATGCCACAGACGGGCACCTTGTGGGTTGCAACGGCGGAGGTTGAGCAGCGGAATGACTCTCTTCCATACAGAGCATGTCATCCGTCTCATTAAAGCTAATCGGGTCCTGGTATGGGCCGTGTGATTGACCCGTGGCCAATACGGCATGAGGAGACGATGTAATGTCTTGCTGCTGAGGGGGGTGGCTAAAGGCAGAGGGGTTCTGGGGAATCGAAGTATGGGAATCTTCGAAGGCGGGCTCGCGAACTGCTGCCGTATATGTGAACGGCAGACAGTGACCACGCTCATCGACAGTGGGGTCCCATTGGGTGGGGACCATGGGGAATTTATGTCGGATATCGTATCGCCAATACCGGTCGATCAGATCTTCGAGTGAACCATCGGTGTTCAACTCGGCATGATCGCATAATCGGATAATATCCGTGACATTTGGGAGGCTTTTTAAGTCACAGAGATTAGCAGCTATCTGCTTGAAAACCTCAGGGGGGACAACGGGGGGCAGGGGTGCAATTAAGGAGGGCATAAGTGACGGGGTCGTGCGGGTATGCACTCCGGAAACTGACACACTGGTTGTCGTCGTGGTCGTGGGCATTCCGGTCGTGGTGGGCTCCATATTAACGATAATAATTTTTAAAAAAATTAATAAAAGGGGGAAAAAGAAAAAATTAATAAAATGGGAAAAAAGAAAAAAAAATTAATAAAAGGGGGAAAAAGAAAAAATTAATAAAATGGGAAAAAAGAAAAAAAAATTAATTAAATGGGGAAAAAGAAAAAATTTATAAAATGGGGAAAAATAAAAATCAATAAAATGGGGAAAAGTAAAAATCAATAAAATGGGGAAAAGTAAAAATCAATAAAATGGGGAAAAGTAAAAATCAATAAAATGGGGAAAAGTAAAAATCAATAAAATAGAAGAAGAGGGAAAAAAAAGGGGTGCAATTCGCAGTAAAAAAAAAAAAAAATCAAAGGCCGAAATGTTGGGCAATGGTGTGCGGGGAAGCAGCAATGGGGGGTAGATAAGGGGAAAAATGGCCAAAAGCCAAGCACACAAAAAAAACAAAAAATATTTGGGAAAAGAAAAAAAATAATAATAATAATAATTCAAAAAAATGAAAAATTCAAACTGAAAATAAAATTCAAAAAGAGGGAAAAAGGGGTAAATAAAATTAAAAATAATCGGGAGGGTAAATATAGGGCAATAGCACCGGGCGGGTAAGCAGGGGTGGAAAACAAGAGGTAGGGGAGAAATGGCCAAAGCGCACGCAATCAACAGGCAATAGAAAAATAAATAAAATAACAATAACGATAATAATAATAAAATAATACAAAATAAAAATAGACAATAATATTTGGGCAGGGGTAGGGTGTGCAGGGTAAATAAAATAAGGGGGGAAAATTTTTTAAAAAATGGCAAACTCTAATGAGATCACCGGGTGAGCTCTTATGACGGGGAACAACTTTTGGGTTCAGTTGTTCGGGTATTTAGGCTGGCCCCACGTTGGGCGCCAATTTGTGACCCGCTGTCACTTCCTACAATGGGTAGGAGAGGAAAGTCGGGCGAATAAAATAATTAAATAAAAATAAACACTTTAATTAATAGGCAAAATTCGTTTTAATAATAATAAATTTTTAAATACAAAAAAAAATATGAAAAAGAAAGAAATAGAAAGAAAAGAAAAAAAAAAAAAATGGCGTTTACAAAATAAGGGTATACTCTAATGTTAGGGGATGGGCGCCAGTTGCATTAGGTGCAACACCTTTCAATAAAAAAAATAATATTAAAAAAAAAAACTAAAATTTATTACTCAAACTCAAACCACGAATGGGAGTTGCCAAATAACAGGAGCAAAAATAATTAACACTTTTGGAGGGCCGGCTAGTTGAGGGGGGAGAGCACGAGTCGGCAGGGCGAGGGGTAAAATGGCCTACGGTCGGCTCTTATAAATTACCTCGGTTATCTCAATTCCGGTAATAATACGAGTGGCACAAAAATAGGGTTTTGGGGTCAATAAATACTACGCGTAATTTGTTAAAGGGGAAATACAAAAAAAAGGGGGGGAAGAATTTATACTGGAAATTCGTAAAAAGTCCGAAGGACAATTCACGAATTTTCAATTTAGGGAAAAAAAAATAATTACAAAAAAAAAAAAAAAATTAAAATAAAACAAATTTTCAAGGGAACAAACAATAATAATAACAATAAAAAAAAAATCCCAAATTGTCGGAAAGAAAATCTGGAATAGGATGACTGTTATTAATAAATAATTTTGGGGGGGTATATTGGGGTACTCGGTGCTTCTTCGCACGAGTATTGACAGGTGGGCAAGATGGCTGATAACGAGGGGACACTCGTTATCTATTTATGGGGTATTACGGGGTGGTTTCGGTGGCAAACGAGGGTAAAAAGGGGTCGCACGAATTGTAAAAAATGGGGCTTCAAAACTTACGATAGTTTCGAAATAAACTCCAAAAAAACAAAATCAATTATCAGCACTCAGCAGAAAAATCACTATGCGCAGTCTCTCAAAAAAACTTCTTTCACTTGTTACAGTTAGAGAACTATTATGGCGATTATCCTCGCCGTCTTCTTCCTTGAATTTTCTCCTAATTTTCTAATTTTGCTATTGGTTGATTTGTATAGGGGAGAGACATTAACGCCGCCGCGGGTAGTAATTGCAACGCGTGATGGTAGTTCGACGAGTGGGAGATGGATGGCGGCAGGAGTCCCGTTGGATCCCTAATCTATACCCCATCGATAGACAACGGCTGGCGATCCTCGTTCCTCCTTGACCCGCGATGACGTCATCCGCGCTACAATCACGCTCCGCAACGCTCATTGTCCCTCTCCTATACTCAACACTGCTATTAGAAATAGGCGGGCGGGGAGGGAAAGCATGGGAAGAAGCTAGTGTTATTGTTTTCGGGAATGTGTTGTGCGCGTTCGGGCAGTGCGTGTATCGAGATTTCGCTTTAGCGAAATTTCTCGTTACACCGTATCTCACGTAGGTCACACTCCATGAAACTATTTTATTGCAATATTGTTTTATACTATACTTGCAATATTTGATGCTATTGGTTCCGCACAATTGTATACATAATATAAATAATATATAACTGAAAAGTATTCTGAATAAAAATACTGTCCTCCCCCGTCATGTATGATGACAGTTTTATTTTTCATCACGCACACAATCTTATATTTGTTTCTAAATAATCAACGCTCAACGACATGTGGAGAGCTAACTTTGATTCATCTTTACAATATTACGCTGCCCGTTCTCCGATTCTTTGCCTATACCTTTGTCCCCACTCATGTTTGCTCCTTTAAATAGATTTCATTTATATATCAATTCTGTATAACACGAAATAAAACATTTTTTACTATTTCACTGTGTTCGTGACATTAATATTGAACAGCTTGACAGCCATTGAAACATCCTCAAATAATTGAACAGTTGCACAAGTAATTCAAGCATACCGTATCTCGAAGATTATACATTGATGTGCAGAACGTTGACACTATTCTCACAAACTTTGTTTGAACGCAACTCTTAATTCGTTAATTGGTGGCTAATTCAAAAGTTACACCAGCTATTAAGATATTTCGGAATTGTGTACCTACAGAATGCACCATGAAACTCAATGACACTCTCTACAGAAATTAACAGACAATTACATGAAATCTGATAAAAATTATTTTCTATAACTGAATGTTTTCTACATAATTGATTTGACACGCAGTCATTTAATGACTAGTGCAGTTCGTTTGAAAAGCACAACGCACAAGCAAAGCTTTCGTTATGATAACTTTCCATGTTTGTGTAACAGCTTATTAATGTTCATCATGATTAATTGTTGATATTTCGATAAAATGTATAATATTTATTCACGTCTTCCACCTCATAACGAAAACCCTGACCTCCCGTATATTTTTCTTTTCCGAGGTTTTAATCTCACGATACTAAATGGATCTAATAAGCATTCGCAACATGTCGATATTTCTTCGACGTTTCAAAATGTCGAATTTGTCCCACTGTAGAATTATTACTATGCAAAGTTTCGCGTTAAATTTTGTGTGAACTAGTTAAGAGGTTAACAAATGATCTCTTTTAATTGATGGAAAATGCCTTCTCGCGCACTCACTGTTGCGATAGTTTCCACCTCACGGTGCTCGTGAATTTTGCAAACATACTTGTCTTAAAATCAATAATAAATGTAATTATCGCAGGAAAAAAGTTTCGTTTATGATAAAACAAAAGGCAACCCCTAAGAAATTGGATTGTGATTGTTTGAATTACTATATTTTCCGCAAATAATTGTTAAGGTCATCGAGCGTATGCCTCTTGTTTGTAGCTATTCTGTTTAGATTATTAATAACGTTAGAAATGTTTTGTTTGTTTGTTTTATTTAGGTTATAAATAATTAATAATGGGAGATGACGAGTATTGCTACATAACAATACACGACGAAAAATCAATTCAAAATTCGATAGTAAAAATATCGGAACTCCGGGCGGCTGACAAGAATGGAAACTACACGGTACCAGGGACTAAGAAAATTTTGAAACAAACGCGAAACGGTATCGAACGCACGCTACGTATAATAGATGGAGATATTGGTCGGGCAGTTACGGTGGAACGCACAGGCTGTGAGTATCATGACAAATTCTTGTTAAATTGAAATGCTACACGTATAAGTTGTACATTTGCTAAAAGTTTATCAACGTAATTATTAAACGCCAACGTTCATTATTTAAAAATTAAACTAATGACTCGCTCCGCCGAAACTACTGTTAAATCGGTAGCTTCGGCGGAGCCACCCATACACTGCGCTCCTAAGTACAGCATAAAAAGCATGTTTTAGTCCTTCTAGTATAAAACATGTATACACTGTTAAAAATGTTTGCCAATTTACATTACTAGAAATTTTATTCATCAGCTGATATATTAAATTTAATACACGTATGCAGAGAAAGCCCAGATTTTTATACCACATTTCTTGACTTTGATATTAAATTTCTTAATTTTTATAGGATTCAGTAGAAAATGCTGCAATTTCACATTACACTTGAATGTTAAATTTAATACACCAATTTATGTAAATAGGCTTCATTTACTCGTTATGAAAAATCATGCAAAATATTTTGAACAGTGTACTTCTTATGATTGGGCTTATACTTATGGCAATTTTTATTAACAATGAAATAAACTGAGTTGTTGCGAAAAAGTCGATATTTAATTGGTAGGCTGGAGAACTTAAGTTCAGGAAAGGGATATTTAATGTGCATACAAGACAACCAGGCACATTTTAACTTTTAGACTACTCATTGTTAACACATAGTTTTGATCATGTAAGGGGCTGTATTGTGGCACAGCTTATGAATTCATAAGATGTGTAATGAAAATTGATATCCGTTTTGCGCTAAAGAAATATTCAAAGTTCCTGTAATTCCATCTTGTATACTTCTCCACTTCTCAATGTACAACAAATCTAGAGGATGTATCAACCTCTTGCATATTTATTAGCAATCATATACCATCGTGACATATCTGATGTCAGTTAATTCCATTCTGAAATATCACAGCTTAATATTTTTGTCTTTTACCGTAGCTACAATCGACAGTCTGATCCCATTACTAAAATCGGATAAGCGTCATCGAACACAAAAGCGATACAGTTATTCTCCTGCAGTCCGAAAAATTGACATCGTCGGACGTCGACAATCGACCGAAGAGAAACGTTTGCATGAACAACGAGTGAGCCAAAAATCATGTACGACAGAGTCAATAGTAGTGATAGAGCCGATGTGAACATCTTCGTTGTTTTCCAGAAAATCTTACGCGAAGCCGAGAGAACTGTAAAGTTAAAAGCATTCCAGATGGTCGATAACTGTGTAGGTGCTACCACCAGACACTAGCGAGATGGAAATATTTCTCAATTAATGAAATAAATATTTGGACATTAAATTTTACAGGCAGATAATATCCATATTGAAGCTCATGATGATGGAAGCGTTCCGACTTCGCCGCTCGCACTAACGACCGCTGTAAGTTTCCTGCCGTTTTTACCTGTGATAAAAATTGCGAGAAATCTTCAAACTTTTATTTTTTATTTGAAGTACATAAAAATTGCTCTCAATGTGACAATCTTAAAATTGTTATCTAGATCTTGTGATGGGGCAATTTTTGCAGAGTATTGCGATAGTTTAATAATCATATCGATAATGTTAAAAAACAAGTCTTCATCCTATAGTACTTTTGCTATGGATTAATTTTTGATTAGGAACACCGTTTAGAATAGCAGCGATACAGTGCTATGTTGATGAGCCGAACGTTTTTTTATTCCACCTTACGCAATCGGGAGCGGATTTTCACCTCCTCATATTTGTCAAACTTAATAATCAGTAAAAATCCTGCTCTTTCCTCCCGCGTAGCATAACATACTATTGCCGATAGCTTTTCTCAATCAATTTTGTACTATTTATACCTACTACCGCTAGATGTACATAGTTCCCCCGGCGATTATGAAGTGCGTTACACACGTTCATGAATTTTCACTTTCAGAAGCTCAAACGTACCGACAAAATATCACTGCCTCCTGATGAGACATTTCGTGAGCGAAACTCAATTCATTCGAAAAAAGAATCTTCTACGACGTCCACAGTCTTTGAAGAAAGTCCTGGCGCGAAGTCCCCAAAAAACGAAAGAAAGCGAATTACGGCAAGTATAAACGAAATGATATAATTCTCGTAATACGTCCGCCTTGTTTTTTTATTTCTATTAACACTTCATTTTTCCTCCGACGGTTGTATATGCGTTACACATTCATGTATTTTTCAGGATCCCGAATTCGTTAATAGAGCCGCACCAACTTCTAAAAAGAGACGCAAGCAAAACAAAGAGCAATCCGAGATGGAAACTTCATCGTCTGAAGCAGTCAATGGAAACTTAGCTACAAGTTTTACAAGTGATGAAGCGGAGCCTATCAAGGTATGTGGAACGAATGTGGAACCTGCTTGCTTAATATTTCACTACCACCACTAGTTGTTCATTGTTCGTCAGACGATTATAACATGCGTGACAAACGTCTGTGTTATTATTTTAAGGAGCTCAACCGTAGCAACGGAGCCTCATTGCCTTCTGATGAGGAAACTCCTAAGCGTAACAAAGCTCGAGCCAACACGGACTTGTTTCGAACGGCAGCGATTGGTAATGGAAATCCCGGCATGGGTTCCCCGAAAGATACGAAAAAGCGAATCGGGGTATGTATTAAAGTCTGAAATATGTGTTAATTTTCTAAAATATTGCCCTGTTTCTACCAATTCTTTATTGCTAGACTTACGGATATACCTACATTCCCCCGCTTGTATATTTCCAGAAGATCGGTCGTGCTGATAGAACCCCATTGATTACCCTGACGAAAAAACTACAAAATAAAAAGAAAAACAAATCCGAAACGGGAGCTTCGACGTCTGCAATAGTCAGCAAGAGCTCCGCCGCTAATTTTAGAAATGATGGAGAGGAGCCTATTGAGGTATGGAAGGCTTGTATTAGTCTGCTTAATTCAATGTTACTGCCATCGCTAATTATTTATCCTTCGACAGCCGGCTGTGATGTGCGTGATACATGTATATGTATTATTGTTTTAAGAATCTCAACCGTGACGACGAAACCTCATTGCCTCCTGACGAAGAATTTCCTAAGCGAAACAAAGCTCGAGCCCACAGGGACACTCTTGGAACTACAGCGATTGGTAACAGAAGTCCCGAGAGTAGTAAGCGGTGCGCTATGGCGACCCCCACTCCTATCCCCACTCCTTCCCTACGCTTAGCATCTTGCTGGAGCAAAGCGTAGGTGAGAGTTAGGGGTAGGAGTGGGGGGAGGTGTGTCGTCATAGCACACCGCTATATTATTATTATTATTAATAATATATATATTGTAACGTGGCAAGTTTGCCGGTTCCAAAACAATGGAACATAAAGCGATACGTCCTCCACGCTCCGAGGCTCGAGAGCGGATCTCGTAGGGTCTAAGATAAAGAAAAAGAATAGGTTAATTAATTATTTGCGATTGTTTAACCCTTTCATGTAACGAACCGCCGTCGAGAGAGAGACAGAGAGATAGGAGAGAGAGAGAGAGAAGGAAGGAGAGTGAACGGTACGTTCTGCCACGATGCCTCAGAAGAGAACTCATCATTCAGTGAAAATGATTGCGATAGAACTGCTCGCCTGACCTCGAGGATACATCCACAGGCAATTCTGTCGATCTTCTCAGTACCTTATATGGAATACGATGTATGCGACGCCACAGGGATTTCGAACATTCCCGCGCGGAAAAGGACCAAGCGTATAGTCGATATAACAACGGACCCCTGTACCGTAATACGCGTTATCGGCGTTAGCCTAATTTGCGTTTCGACCTATATGAGGCGCCAGGTCCCGCGTCTATCGTGCGAGCGTGTCGTGTTACCCCCAATTAAGGGATTTTAAAATGTCGATGGAGGGGAGCGAGTCCGCGGGCTAGATCGATCGCTATCGCTCGAGGCTTTTTCCGTGGATCCTTCGAGCGACGAGGACGTACAGCAACAAAAATTTGTACCGCTACCAGCAAAAATTTGATACCGCTACCAGCAAAAATTCATACCGCTATATTGGATTTGGGAAAGATTTTGAGCAGAGTCTGCGGCATTGGTCTTCGTCCGGTAAGCTCTTCTTTATCTATTCTCTCTCTGATTTAGTAGCATAATTTCGTTAATTGTCTAGAGTTCGAATTTGGTCGTGCCGATTGATTTGGGTTTCGCTCGCGCAGAGAAATTATTGTTTCGGGGCTATTAGTTTTAGAGTCTCGCGTTATTTCGTCCTGCCACGTTGATACCGAATCGGGCTTCGAGCCATTTAGTTTTTTTTGTATTGCTCAGTTTTTTTTTTTTGTAAGCCGTCTCGAGTCCGCGACAACGGAAAAGCCATTATTATAATTGTCCGTAAGCTTTTGTACCGGTGAATCGTCCCGTGAGTTTTGAAAGATGTATTTTGCAAAGGACATGCGCCGTTTTACCTAGCGAAAACGGCAATTAATTTGTTAATAGATATTTATAGGGGAGGTTAATTGTAACCCCGAAAATTGATTACTGTTACGGGACTTGATAAGTGAGAATTTCGTAACTTAAAATAAATGAGCCGCTTTTTGGCGTTATTGTTCGTCCCGTATTTTTTTTTCGTTAATTGTTATTTCGTAACTACCTTGCCTCGCGATCTCGGTGGTCTTACCCGACCACTCTACTCTCAGGGAAAACTCCGCTAGTTCGGGCTGAATTTGCGAGGAAACATCGGCATTTTCCTTCCCGGTGCGAAAGCGCCTGGCGCCCTGCTCCTTGAGCGAAAATAAAGGGAAGGATTTGCCTAGCAAATGTATTTGTGTTAGGGAGTTGAAAAATAGCCTTACAATATATATATATATTTTTTTTTTCTTAATAAATATTATCATTCATTCTTATAATTAATATTAGTGAGCGGGCAGAGAACCCGACGAATCTCTGCAAGACCGCTCTGTATTTTATGGAAATATATTATTATTCTTATTATCAATATTAGTGAGCGGGCAGAGAACCCGACGAATCTCTGCAAGACCACTCTGTATTTTTAGTCGGGGGCCCAGATCTAAAACCCGGACCGCGAAATTGAATGATTTCCGTGCGAACAGCGTGGCCCCGGCTCACGACGGTATAAACCGCTGCGCGCTGCTGCTCGCGGAAATCTTTCGCGATCTACAGGGATGAGGTCCCCCGAGATTTTTAAAAAATTTTAATTTATTTTATTTATTATCTAATTTTTAAATGCGGTTTTGAAAAATTATTACTTACTCCTTATACTCCTGTCACGTGTATCACCATCGCTCCTGTCACTCACTCACTCCTGTCACTAACTCCTGTCACTAACCCCTGTCACTAACTCCTGTCACTAACTCCTGTCACTCACTCCTGTCACTCACTCATGTCACTGTCACAGGAGTCAATACCTTCGTCCTCATCGTTCATATCGTACCCGATATTGAGATTGTACTCGTCAATCAATATGGGTACGATATCCTGGCCGTCGGTATTGATGATCCGCACAGGAAGATCCTCGGCCTCGAATGTGACTGGAGCAACAGTCACATACCCGGCACACAAGGCCTCAACGGCTTGGTTGAGGCCCTCAAGTTCTTCCGCAGCTACGCCGTGCAGCACGCATTCGAAACGTAGCTGCGGAATAGCGATGGTTAGATCGTCCGCATAAAACAAATTTTGCCGATAGCTATATGCGATTTCCCCGATATCGACCAGGAATAACTCGCAATAGCCATCGTCATCTACACTAATTATGTCGCACCGGTGCACGTATTCGTTCCTCACTAATACGCACGAGAAACCGTGCTCTAAGTCCTCGTCTGCCACTTCTACGCGCTGCCTACGCTGTATGTAGAGGTTCTGCAAAAGGGTTTGCAGAACCGCGTACGCGTCGCTCATCCCGGGCGTTCTAATATGAAGCACACTCGATGCTTCGACAAGCAACACTTGGCAAAACCACATCACATTACTCAAAACACTTCGCGCGTACGTCGGATACATTTTTTCGTTTTCGCGGTCTAATGTACCTGTCGAAAAGACAACGAAAGACTGATGCTCGAGATGCATAGTCTCTTTGACGAGATGTAGCAATTGCAAGATTAGCAAAAATGCACGTGTCTCTACAGGAATGTTCGAGATGCATATTCTCTTTGACGAGATGCAGAAATTACAAGATCAGCAAAAATCCACGTGTCTTCTACGGAATGTGCTTTTTCGCTAAGAGAAATGATAACATGAAAGATGATACGTTGCAGCTGCACGGCGCGTGGAGAGTTCGATGCTGGTTGTACTCTGAGTTAATGAAACTTCAACAATGTGTTTTCAAAACATTCTTAACAGTCTAAAGATCGCTCGATTTAGTCAGACTACTTTATTTTTGCTGAAATTTCTAAATTTTATACGAATTAAAATCACGTCAGTCGAGCGACAACCGTACGATAGAGAGGTGAAAAAATTTATAATACTCTCATAAAAATGTCGGAGCACACCATTCGATCGTGTATTTTAGCACTATTGAAACTAGCGATAATTCATAGTGCCCGGATTAGACGACACTGTGACGGTAATTGGTGTAGGAGTTTACGAGATTTATCGGGCGAAAAACTCATTAAACGCCTAAAATTCATCTTGTGGTGGTCACCTCTACGTGTCATTATGGTGGCCCATAATAGAGGTATTCTACAAGGGCGTGAAGTGCTTCGATGCGTGTACGAAGAGCTCGAGCGACGCAAGTTCGAAGACACCCCTACAGCCAGAGCGATTTTCAATGAAATTAAAAGTAAGAGCATTATTGATTATAGATCTTAAACTTACCCGTGGGTAAGATATTCAGTCGTCGGTAATTTCTACCGTCGATGATTTTTTCTGTCAGTAATTCCTACTATCGGTAATTCGTTAATTACTATATAACCAATCTCAACATTTGAAGATTTCAAAATTTTTAAATCCCAATTCTCAAATGATCCATTTTACCCCGGTCACCTTTACTGGATAACCACTTTTGAGTGCGTGATCGGGGATCATTGCCGATCATCTCTAAAGAAGAATTTTCATCCCCCGATGGCTAGTTCACCCCCTAGAGTTGACCGGGGCAATTTGGTTAACTTCTGATTTAACATTCAAAGTATAGGTCATCCACTGGGTCATCGGTACTAGTGGTTGACCACTTTTAGATACGAAATCTGGGAGTCCTCGGGACCACCCCCCTCAAAAAATTTTCATCCCCCTATGGTTAGTTCAGCCCCTAGAGCTGTCCGGGGCAAATTGGTTAACTTCTGATTTAACACGCAAAGTATAGGTCATTCATGATAAAATACATGTATAAAAATTTAATTTCGTTTGTGAATTTAATATACACTTGAACAGTAATTTCCAATATTTAAGTTGTAAGTTTCATTTTTAACAGTGTGACCACATGTTTCCTTTTTGTTTTCTATAACAACTTTACAACAATAACTATATAACAATTTGACTGAATAATTGACATGCTTACATAAATACAAATTTTATCTTATATTCACGGAAATAAATTTTCTTTACAGTTTATGCACAGCTTTTCGAGGGCTCAACCGAAGAAGATGAAAATGCGTTAATAGAAGCGACGCGCACTGTGGAAGAACAAGATCAGTGGCGTCAAACACAAGACCCTGATTCCGGTGGGTCTAAGAATTAATTTATTAATATCCAGCCAATAATAATAATAATAATAATGAAAATTATTTTTCAACATCAAAAGAGACCTCATCGGGGTTCGAGCACGGCGTCAATAACGGTGATAACCACACGTATGACGATGACCCGATAATGGTGGCCGTCATCGAAGCAGCTCGCGCTGTGGAAGAGGTTGAAGCAATCCAACATGCATATCGTAAGTATTCCACTTTGCAAAAACGAATGAATGGATTATCCAAATTTTCGTAGTCTATACTTCATCAAGAATACGAACTGATAAGTTCAATTTAATAATGATAATCCAATTTTGAATAGCCGATCGAGGAGGAGCATCACCAGACACACTTGATACTAGAAATAATCAGCCGTGCGAGGCCGAAACATCATCACGTACGGTTGATTTACTCGATGCGTTAGATGGCCCCTCCGGTAACGGTGTCGAACCGACCGAGGATACCCCTGAAGAACAAGTCTTTCCGGAGAATCAATTAGGGCTATACCCTACGTTGATGGACGATGCGTGGTTTGAAGGGGTGATGAACCCAGGTAAATAATCGGAAGTGGTACAATACAGGACAAACGTGTGTATTAATATCTCCGACGAAAAATCAAATGTAATTTGGAATGAAAAATAAATACAACAAAAATGCAGATCGTCTATTTTCTTCAGGAATACAGAGGGGAGCTGGAATGCGGCGAAATCCCACCACATACAATGAGTTGCAACCACCGGGTATTCGAATCGAAATAATTCAAGAGACAGTACGGTATTTTAAACGTTTTAAACTTCGTGGTCGTGAGACGACCTTACATATTCGCAAACCACCACCAGAAATTAGCGTAATGAATTGGCTCGAAGGAGCGTTCAATGATCTTCTCACCCACATCACCAACTCCTGCGAGGGTGGGGATTATGTAGGAATATCGTTTACAGCGAGTAACTTGACACACGGCCCCGTATGGCTGTCTTTTCGACCAGCTCGTGATTACGAGTTCCAAGATTTATGGAACCTCATAAGTAGCGTTGCGCAGAGTTCGGAATCTTTTGACCTTAATGACGAATGCAACATAAAAACGTGCGTTGTGAAGGGTGTCGAGGGTCGTGGCCGACGGAAAGGATTAACACACGAGGGTGTAGCAAAAAGATCCATCTTGACAATATGTAACAACGACAATCTATGTTTACCACGATCGTTAGCGGCAGCGCTGGTGCACGCGGAACGGGGGGACATTCGCACGGGCGATTTACATACTAAGTGGCAACGGGTAAGACAAATCAACGGTTCGGACCAAAAAATTGCAGCGCTCGAGCTTACGCGCCGTGCAAATGTTAGAGTACCGAAAAATGGCTGCGGTGTAAATAAAATCGCTCAATATCAGGAATACTTGGCACGAGACGGTATTGCAATTGTCGTCTTTGAGTTTTTGACCCTAGGACTACGTAATAGGAGATCGATTTTCAATGGTACGAAAACTGTAGTAAGCACTGTAGGACAGGCCCGCCACACATTGTATATTCTGTATTACGAAGGCTCACACCATTTCCAACCAATTCTCAATCTTAGAGAGGCTGTCGGTAGCACTGGGTTCTGTACGTCGTGTGATACAATATATCTAAGGTTAGATCATAGATGCGTCGGGAACAAAAGATGTACACGATGTCTCAGGGCGCCTTCATGTGATCCTCGCACAGGAGATACGGTTAGATGCGCAGCGTGCGATCGTGTTTTTTTCGGACAGGAATGCTTTAAAAATCATCGAACCCCCGAGCTCGGAAGGAAAAAGAAAAATAAACGGGGTGTTAGCGCAACTATTAAACGCTGCCACGACTGTTTTTGCACGATCAGACCACTAGTGAGAAAGAAAAAACACGTGTGCTCCGTAGGTTATTGCGCAACTTGTAAATCAGATCAACCATACAATCACTTGTGTTTCATGCGGCCTCTCCCAAACGATCGAGAATTAAAAGACAAAATATTTATCTTTTATGATTTCGAAACGCAACAGTGTACGCCACTAGAGGGTACCACCGACACACGCGTGCATGAGCCGAACCTCTGTGTTGCACAACGCGTTTGTACAAACTGCTGCTACAATGACTCTATAGCGGAGCCATGTAAATTTTGCGGTATACATGAGTTTGTATACAGACACAGGCCGGTAGCTCAACTGGTAGAGTTAGCTATGCAAGAAATTAAGGGCTTTTCCGGTGCAATCTTAATCGCCCATAACGCCGGGGGTTTCGACGCTCAATTCATTCTCCGGTATTTTATAAATGAAAAGAAGACGCAGTTACCATCACTGATTATGAACGGTACGAAAATTATCACTATGCGTATCGGTAAGCTCGTGTTTCTGGATAGTCTACACTACTTCCACATGTCTCTGAGTAAGCTCCCGAAGTCCTTTGGGTTAACTGATGCCCTAGCTAAAGGTACTTCCCCTCATCTCTTCAATACCCCAGAGAATCATAATTATGTGGGGGAATTACCCCCGATGAAGTATTACTCGCCCAATAGTATGTCAACAAGTGTGCGTAATAATGTATTCGTACCGTGGTATCGCGAATTGAAAAATACGGGTTATGTGTTCGATTTTCAAAAAGAAATCGTAGCCTACTGTAAGAACGATGTTACAATATTGAGACAGGCCTGTATGGTTTTCCGAAAAATGTTCATAGCCAAAGGGTCTGTTTGTCCATTCGATGAGAGCACAACGATAGCATCCGCTTGCTTTCGCATTTTTAGGAAGAATTTCCTTAAGAACGCCACGATTGGTATTATACCTAGAAATGGATACCGATGGGCCAATAATCAATCGAAAAAAGCAGTTAGCTGGCTTGTATGGATGGAGCATATTCTTGGACAGCGTATTATCCACGCGGGTCGATCGCGTGAGTTCAAGCTACCTATGAATTTAACGGTAGATGGTTACTACGAAACATCGAACGCTACACATGTACTACAGTTCCACGGTTGTTACTGGCACGGCTGTCCGAAATGTTTTTTGGCCGGTAGAGATCAGGCACAGGGCGACGGTATATCCCTGAACAAACGGCACGAGAGAACAACAGCTGCGGCTTCTAAGATACGAAATAGTGGTTACAACCTGACTGAGATTTGGGAGTGTGAATATGATCGTATGCTTGTCGCTAATGAACAAATGCGAGACTTCGTTCGAGATAATGATCTAGTTCAATCAGAACCGCTTAACCCCCGCGATGCTTTTTCCGGCGGTCGTACAGAGAACATGGTCACACTCTACGACGCTAAAGATGATGAGCAGATACGATACGTCGATGTATGTTCGTTATATCCATACGTTTGTAAATACGGTAAATTTCCCGTGGGGCACCCTAAAGTGTTTGTAGGCGATGAGTGTATGGAGTTAATCGGTACTAATAATGATCTTACAAAAGTAGAAGGTCGTGTCAAATGCACTGTCTTACCGCCACGCAATCTTTACCACCCAGTGCTACCAGTGCGTATGCACCAGCGTTTGTTATTCGCTCTATGTCGTAGTTGTTGTGAAAGTATAAATCAGAGTGAGTGTACACATGAAAGACCTGAAGAGCGTTTGTTTAACGGTACATGGGTAGTCGACGAGTTGAGAAAAGCCGTATCATGCGGGTATAGAGTGCTTCATGTGGAGGAAATTTGGCAATACGAGATAACACAGTATGACCGCGATTCACGTTCAGGCGGCCATTTCTCGGATTACATAAACACCTTTCTAAAAATTAAACAAGAATCTAGCGGCTGGCCCGTGGAGTGTGTGGGCAACGAAGAAGCTCAAACAAAATATATCGATGATTTTGAGCTATCAGAGGGGGTTAAACTAGATCGTGAAGCGATAACGAAAAACCCCGGGCTACGCCAAGTAGCAAAGTTGTGTCTGAACTCGTTTTGGGGAAATTTTGGACAGCGTGAAAATTTGCCGCAAACCGCGATAGTTTCAACACGCGCAAAACTCGTGGAATTACTGACTAGTGCGGAGTACGAAATTACAGGTATCCTACCTGTAAGTCATCACATATTATATGTCAGCTACATTAAAAGGGACGAAACCGTAATCCCCTCAGGAATCGCGAACTCTGTAATCGCTGCGTATATAACAGCTCAGGCACGCTTAAAACTGTACAGTTATTTAGAGCGTTTGGATCGACGAGCACTTTACTGCGACACCGACTCGGTTATTTACGTGACAAACAATAAGCCTGATGAATATGAACCACCAACAGGGCAGCTTTTAGGGGACCTTACAGACGAACTTGAACCAGGTTGTTATATTAAATCCTTCGTTTCCGGAGGACCTAAATTCTATTCGTTCATAACACGCGCGCCCAACGGTACTGAAGCGGAAGTTTGTGAAGTGAAAGGTATAACTCTCAATTTCGCGAATAGTCAATTGATAAATTACAAAACAATATGCGGCGACTTAGTTGGCGACACGGTGGAACCTATCGAGGTGAAGTTTGACGCGATTCGTCGAACACCGTTTTATCACGTCGTCACCCGTGCGGAAAAAAAGAAATGTAAACCGTCGAGCGTTAAACGAAGACGAGACGGTGAATACGGTTCGCTGCCATACGGCTACAAAGTGTAATCTATTTTATAAAAATGTAAATAATGTAAATAATGTGGATAATGTAAATATTTATATTTTATATCGAAATAAAACGTTTGATAAATTTTCCTACCAGTCCAAGTCTTTATCACTCACAGCAATTATAATAATTGACTCATTCGTCGAGATGGACACGCGGTGGAAGCATCCCTGGACGTCAATGATCTGCGGCCCCACGGGTTGCGGTAAGACGTATTTTGTGAAAAAGTTCTTGAAATTTATCACCTGTATGAACAGTGAACCATTCGAGAGAATTATTTTCTATTATTCCGAGTGGCAACCTGCATACACGAAGTACGGCGCATCAATCGAGCTTCATGAGGGTTTACCACAGAGTACAGATTACGCTGGTGACCCACGGGCAAAGCTCATAATAATCGACGATTTGATGCGTGAGGCATCTAACAATAGTGTTATAGATCTCTTTACTAAAGGTAGTCATCATAAAAATCTCAGTGTTATTTTCATTACGCAAAACATATTTCATCAGGGTCACGGGCAGCGCGATATCTCGCTGAATGCCAATTATATCGTTGTTTTCAAAAATCCTCGTGATCGTGCTCAAATACAGCATCTTGCACGCCAAGTATATTCTGAAAACCCTCGTTTTTTACAAGAGGCCTATCACGATGCGACATCTAGACCCCATGGATACCTGTTGCTTGATTTGAAGCAGTCAACACCTGATAATTGTCGATTTCGTACATCCATTTTCCCCGATGACCCCCATCATTTCGTATACGTGCCGCGAAAAAAGTTAAAAAGCAGCTGCAACTCGGTTGAGCTACCAGTTCTACGCTTGTAATGCTCTCTATAGGGTCATCAGTGCGAATAAGTTAAAAGAAGTGTTACTGCGAGAGAGAATCGACAATTTAACACGAGTGATGGCGCAAGGAGGTTCACCGCTCTGCAAAAAGCACATTACGATATTGAGAGCCCTTCAACATCTCAATAAGGAGCAGCGTGAAGCTGTTTTACGTAAAGCCGATTCCGGTATCGTGCGCTGTATTTGTGAGTGTGCCTTGAACGTTCTTTGTGGTAACGTGCCGTTAAAGACTGCTCAAAGGAAACAATTACGTCGTCACGCACCCATTCTCCGTCGTTTAGCCTCGAAAAACGGTGGTTGGAAGAGTAAAAAACGCTTTGTTGTCCAGAGTGGTGGGTTTCTGCCTCTCTTATTAGCACCAATACTGGGCACTGTGCTGTCAAATTTGATCAGCAAATAATGGAGCACGCGCGAAAAATGGTCCTGATACCGGAGGAGAATCTATCACAGATAGCTGCGCAGAGTCATCGACAGCCAACTCTTGACACTAATACGTCACGACCTCTGCAAGGAATTGACGCTGTGCTGACCAGACTGGACACGGAGATGAATGAAATTTTGAATTCTACCGCATACAAGAATGAGCGAGAAAAGTGGCATGCATATCTGATTGTATTACAACGCTATCTTCATTTTGCCGATGACGAGAGAGCTGAGCAGTACCGTGCACTTATGACGAAAACAGATACTCGGTTGTCTGCTTCTGTTAAAGAAGATGTTCATACGCACGACTGAACGATTCCATCATCATTGAAAGTATACCGACTAAATTCCGTAGCAAGGCTAAACTACTGCTACGTCGTTTGCGCGACGCGCCACCAGCACAATTTTCTTGGGATTCTTCTGGTGTCGTGTCTATCTGTCGAGTACCAATTGAAGACTCAAATATCGTTGATCTCGTGAATGACGCGATGAGATCGAGGAAAACACCTAAACCAATAGGTCGATGTGCTTTCGCTAAATTTCTGAGAACGATGCATACACCAAGGGAATTCATCGGTAATGAAGAGCTGTGGATGGAATCGAGAGCTAATTCAACATTGCGTAATTCACAGCTCGAAAACGCCATCAGCAGCAGCAACAGCACCAATAGTGATGATGATGCCGCTGTTAGTCAAACGTCGTTTTGCAGTGGTAGTGAAAGGAGATCAGATCAAAGTGGTGCTGGTTATAATGAGAAAAGACGTGTAACCTGGATTAACCTCAAATTATAATCATGAAAACATTGGAAAAAGTGTACTTCAATACAGCCCATGAAGCATCGTTTTCAGGTGCCGCGAATCTATTGCGTGTCGCGCGACAGAAGAGAATCTCCAAATTAAGGACGCAGCAGTGGCTTGAAGCGCAGGATGCTTACACAAAACACAAGCCTGTAAGACATCGGTTTCCCCGGCGTATATACAACGTTCGGAATATTGATGATTTTAGGGAGGCTGATCTTGTAGATCTTCGATCAATCAAGGATTATAATGATGGTTATGTTTACCTTCTCGCTAACTAACAACGCTTTTTGTCTCATGACTGGCTCGAAGAATTGTAGCACCTGGTATACTCGTTGCGCATGCAAGAGCTCTATCTAAATCCACAGCCAAGTATCCTCTGACACGCGTCGAGGTTAAAGCTATATCCATGCATGCGGGTGTCCATGGTGATACTCTTGATAACGTGATACTCGGTCAACTACCAAAACGTATAATCGTCGGTTTTGTCGATAATAAAGCTTTCAATGGTGATCGCGCCATGAATCCATTCAATTTTCATCATTACAACATTAATTATCTCTCGCTGTATGCGGACGGCCTGCAAATACCGTCACGACCTCTACAACCAAATTTTCTAGACGACTCCATGTACGTGGATGCATACCACACACTCTTCTCGGGTACAGGCATACACTTTTTGAATGAGGGTAACTGCATTTCACGCACGATCTACCCCTACGGTTATTGTTTATACGCGTTTGATCTTACACCCGATCTCTCAGCCAATAGCAATACTCATTGGAATCTCGTAAGACACGGTAGTGTCCGAATAGAAGTACGTTTTGCAGAAGCTCTGGCTTCAACAATTAATTGCATTGTGTACGCTGAATACGATAATGTTTTAGAGATTGACTCATCTGTGGACTATAGCGGTTAAATACCTATTGAAATCATATATTCACAGAGAGAACCGCGACTAGTGTCAGTTAGCGTTCATACCTTGAGGTATCACGATCGTGCAATACATCATGAATATCATCATCGATATACAGGGTCTGAAGGATAGAGCTAACGAGTTTATTCCAAAAGGAATAGATGTAATATCTGTCAACGCTGATTTTAGCGCACACTGGATCATATCACCACCCCATGCGTATAAAAGTTGACCACCTAGTGTAAAGAGACAAAACACATGGTTGATCAATAATCATCACGGTATAGAGTGGTCCGACGGGAAAACATCTCTACGCGCTGTTGAGAGCGTTTTGAAGAGAATCGCCGTGCAGGTCGACCGTATATTTACCAGAGGAACTGATAAAGCGAATTATGTAACACAGCTAACAGCTTACTTTGGTAAAACGCGAGAACGGGGTCTCAAACCCGGCAGCCGCCATGGTAGCATCCAATGCCCGGAGGGCTTTTATAGTTTCCCGTTGCCGCCGATTTTTTTCTCGATGCCGTATGGCGCGCCGTTGTGAGCGGTCTTCAGCATTCTGTGAAAAGCGAATGAACACTAATTACATGTAAAAATAATAGAATCCCTCATATGTAAAATGGGAATTTATTATTCGACTTGAAAAAGAAATGCTGTCAATCTCAAACGACCATCTCAAATCGAACAACACACTGCCAAAATGGGGTCGAATAGCTTATGGTATTGTAATATTACCTGAAGGTTCGGCTGCTGCAGTGGCCTAGCCCACGGAGCCTGTCGCGGAGGTGGCACCCCATTCATCGGTGGCGCCGGGAAATGAACATGATAGGCCGAGGGTTGTACAAATTGCGGCGGCATGTACAGTGGCGCCGCATAGAGCGGGGGCGCCGCAATGTTGAGCGGGGCCCCCACGTTGGGCCACAGGGCCTGCGGTTGTATTTCTGGCCACCGCTGCCGCTCCGGACCCCGCAGCCAGTATTGCTGCTACAGCTGCTGCCGCTGCAGCTTCAGCTGCTGCTGCTGCTGCCACTGCTGGTCCTGCTGCCACTGCTGGTCCTGCTGCCGCTGCTGGTCCTGCTGCTGCCGCTGCAGCGCCAGCTGCTGCTGCTGCTACCACTGCTGGTCCTGCTGCCGCTGGTCCTGCTGCCGCTGGTCCTGCTGCCGCTGCTGGTCCTGCTGCTGCCGCTGCAGCTCCAGCTGCGGTTGCTGCCGCTGCAGCTCCAGCTGCGGCTGCTGCTGGTCCTGCTGCTGCTGCTGGTCCTGCTGCTACTGCTGGTCCTGCTGCTGCCGCTGCTGGTCCTCCTGCTGCCGCTGCTGGTCCTGCTGCTGCCGCTGCTGCTCAGGCTGCGGCTGCTTCTGTCGCTGCAGTTCTCGCAGCTGAAGCTGCAGCGCTTCAATTTGCTGCTGCTGCTGCTGTTGTTGCTGGCGCAACAAAATTACGTCTGCCCTTGTGAGGGAGGTCTCCTGAAAGAAGGAAATTCGATTTAGGTGAGGATTAACTTTTTTCGTAACTTTAGTAGTTTAGCTAAAAAAATTTACAAAAATGAAAAATTTACAACATTGACAATTTTTTGTTCGACATTTAATAATTAATAAAATGTAGTAATTAATTTTATGGAAATTTTTTTTTCTAGGTTGCGGAGAGAAAAAATGAGGGAAAAAACACTTTTCTGTGTTTTATCGGAAAACTTGAAACGCGATGAAAACCTATAAGAACTAAAATTATGAGCTTCCCTTTCGATAGGATCTTCACTTATACGTATTCTACGATATTTCGGGCGAAGAGCGAAGAGAAAAATATAACTTCTGCTTTCGAGACAACCCAGTGTTATATAGTACATAAACCAGTTCCATACGAAATAATAATTTTAAAAGACAGCTAGAGAGAAAACAAATAAAAAGTGCGACGAAATAGTATATGTGAGGGATTCATCGTCAATTCAGCTGTGTTTTTTCAAGTCTCTTCGATAATTCCGAAACTTATGCACATTTTAGTTTGACTCGATGGTACTGTCTTATAATTCTAGATTTTTAATCCAATATTACAGGAAAGAGAGTGTTTCTTCAATATATATATATTGTGACCCTATTCCCTTGGAGAATAAGGCTCCCAAGGGACAGGTGTCGACAACCGAAATTTTAGGGGTCGAGAGGGGGATGGGGAGGGAATGCAGGGAAAAAGGGGGTTGGTAAGTAATGTTCTGACTCTCAGTATTGTAAAAAAAAATGAACAAGAAAAACTCCTTCTTTATTGGCCTAACTTACAAAAATAGAAAAAAAAAAAGGAAAAGAAATACAATGTTTTAGGGTTGGCCAATGGTGGAGCACTTAAAACTAACTTTTAATAAATAACTCTTAATCTAAAATCTACAATCCATTAGTCGAAGATGGGCTGTTAGGGGAAATCGATCAGTAAGATTCAGGGCCGATAGGGGAGAAAGTTTTAGAGTCGCTTAGGGGTGGGATAGTCAAAAGCGGCAGGGGTTGGAAGTTAAATTTTGGGCTTGGGGGGAGGAATTTAGTGTGAAAATTTCAAGGCGATGGTATGTTTAGTTTAATAGGGGCGCAGAGGAGTAAGAGGCACTGCGCCAGGAAATTTGCAGATAAATTTGCAGTTTTTGGGAGCAACAATGGGAGGTAGTATGTTGAACGACGAGAAATTTAAGGGAGATATTAAGATGGGGTAAAGGAATTTGGTGGCTAAATTTGAGGGCTATGCGCAGTGTAGTTCAGCTGGGGCACTAAGAACTAAAATACACTGCGATAGGAAATTTGTAGATAGTTGTTGGAGCAACAATGGGAAGTAGTATGTTGAACAACAAGAAATTTAAGGGAGATATTAAGATGGGGTAAAGGAATTTGGTGGCTAAATTTGAGGGCTATGCGCAGTGTAGTTCAGCTGGGGCACTAAGAACTAAAATACACTGCGATAGAAGTTTTGGATGAAAATTTGGAGTCGACGAAGGGAATTTATTGGCAAACTCCAAAAATAATGGCACTTTAGCATATTAGGGGGCTTCACCAAGTTAAATATAGGGTAGCAAGAATTTAGGATGGAAATTAGGACTCAAGGAGAAGAATTTAGGGGTCCGATACCGAAGCGTCAAGTGCTCGGGTTCTATTGTAGCGTACTGAACCACGAGTCACTCGGGCCTGGAAATATTCACTAATAATTGTTATCAAAGGGTAGAATTTAATGGCACAATCTGGGAGTGATGGCCCAAGGGGAGTGGCAGCGAGTCGATGCACTATACTGGGCTGCGTAGAGTGCTCGTCGAGAGTATGGGAGTCAGCGGAGGGAATAAAAATGGTGTTGGGGTTATTCTTTCGAAATGACTTTGATGGCAAGAAAAAGATACACTAAAATGGAGATTTTTTGGGCGCCAGCTACGTCAGGTGTAGCACCATATAGGATTTTATATCTTTTATGCTGATTTTCAGGTGGCACAGCTCAGAGAGGGGGCAAGAGGGGATCTCAGGGAGGTGAATTCCCGAAGTTTTGGCTTCTTAAATTTTACCTCGACCTGAGAATGGGCACAGGGGGACTCGTGGCACAGTTTGGGGCACTTATGGGGGGAAATTAAACTAGATTACTGCGTAATAACGCACCACTCGCGCAACAGGTGTGTAACGGCAAAATTCGACCACGCGGTCGCACAAAAAACGCGGCATACACACACAATCAAACGACGAAAATACGGGGAAAATCAGGGGGAAAATATATGCGGGGTCAAAGGAAAACTCAAGCACTTACTTGTATGAGTGGTCCGGGGGTCAAAAGTCTCCTTTTCGCTCGATAAATCCGTATTATTCTAAAATATCTCTCTCTCTCTCTCCGTAATGGCGTCGCTTCTATACAGGTAGCTCAGCTGAAGTGACAGGCCGGCCGGCTTCTTCTTCCTCGAGAGTTCGGGTCGTCGCTGATTGGCCGTGGCCCCCTTAGATCTTGGCCACGGCGAATTGGAGTGGTGTTCTTCCGTTAGACTGAGCGCAGCAGGTAATAGCTCTTTCAGCGGTGGCGAGGCGCTGGCGGCGGTTGACGAGGCAGGGACGCGTTCAGCCTACGCGTCCCCTCTGCCTACGCTCTAGTCTGCGGCTCAAGGTCCAGCGACGACACTGCTGCTTCGGCCGACCGGCGCCACATTCAAACCTTGCTCATTCTCTCCATTCACACTTCACACACAGAGATCAAGAAAAGAAAAGGGTTTTCGGGGACTCGATATAAAAATAAATAGATGAATAGTAACTAAGAACGACACCTGTTACGAGTGGTGGTCTCCAGCTGAACTGCGTGCATGCTGCGCATGTGCCGTGTTACAATATACAGGGAGGACACGGTGAAACTAGACAGCGCAAATGCGCTTGCGCGTCAAACCGACGGTTCCCACTCTATGCGTGCAGACCGAGTAGTAAATAAATCTTGGTTTCTGGCGTCTGCCCTACCAGCTCAGGTAACGTCCCTTGCCCCTACCACTACCCTTACTGGCCCATTCCGATGGCGCGTGGGGACACAGTCGCCGCTCGGATGAGACGCACTGGCGGCCGTAGGCAGTAGCCAATCAGGCTTCCTAAATTCTCACGGAGCCGCATTGGACTGTCTAGTTTCACCGTGTCCTCCCTGTATATATCTTGAAAGATTATAGTTACGGAAAAAAATTGCTTCATTGCTACAACTTTATGTCAAAAAGCCATTTTTCTCCGTAAGTGTAATAATAATTTTTATAGATTATAGTTACGGAAAAAATCTGCTTTATTGCTACAACCTTTATATCGAAGCAATTTTCTTCCGTAAGTATAATTTTTTAAGATATATTAACTTTAAAAAAACACCTTATTTCCTGTAATATTGGATTAAAAATCTAGAATTATAAGACAGTACCATCGAGTCAAACTAAAATGTGCATAAGTTTCGGAATTATCGAAGAGACTTGAAAAAACACAGCTGAATTGACAATGAATCCCTCACATATACTATTTCGTCGCCATTTTTTTTGTTTTCTCTCTAGCTGTCTTTTCAAATTATTATTCCGTATGGAACTGGTTTATGTACTATATAACACTGGGTTGTCTCAAAAGCACAAGTTATATTTTTCTCTTCGCTCTTCGCCCGAAATATCGTAGAATACGTATAAGTGAAGATCCTATCGAAAGGGAAGCTTATAATTTTATTTCTTATAGGTTTTGATCGCGTTTCAAGTTTTCCGATATAACCCAGGAAAGTGTGTTTCCTGCATTTTTTCTCTCTGCAACCTAGGAAAAAAAAATTTCCATAAGATTTATTACTGCATTTTATTAATTATTAAATGTCGAACAAAAAACTGTCAAAAACTGAGTGGAAACTAAAAAAACGTGCGACGAACGAGTATATATGCTACGAAATCGTTTTTCGTGACCGAGCGAACAGAGGACGCTCGCGCACAATGCTAAATACAATGTAGAAAACAATAATGACCGCCGAACTGAGTCGGTAGAAAAATTCGGCATGTTTGTTTTATTATACGACACACGATGACATAAATCATAGAAGAATTATAGAAAACATGGACTATGCGAAACAATTAAAACAGTACCTGCTCTTCCTCTTCATTGTCTGTGAGGCGTTTCGATCGTGTTGACCTTCTGTTGTCGGGAAGACTCTTATCTAAACATATTTGAGAAAAAATATAGACGAAAGTCAGACAGTATATACATACGTGAAACGATATTCTATAAAATAACAACACTTCCGCTTACACTTGCGACTCATTGTCGGGGACTCGAACAAAAAAAAGGCACAAAAACTCGAACGTCCTGCTGTGAGGAAAGTCGCCGAAGAAGTGAAGCAGGCACCTGCTCACGAGTGGACGTCGTAGTGGGGGTTCGTTGTACCAACCAACCGCCACGCCTCGCACGTCAAGAGGCAGCGATACACCGCAAGAATAATCGACGCCGAATGCTAAACGCCTGTATCTCTGTCTCTCTTTGACATACGCCTCTCTCTCTCGCACTATTATTCTTTTAATTCTCAAAAATAAATGGCCATGTCGAGTGAGAAGCCAAAAGCTCCGACCAATTCGATGATACATCTGTCCGTCGAATCGTTCGAGAGAACAGAGCTTCCGAAAAATTCGCTGGGACGAGTGTATCGAGTCTCTCGACGGGCTCACCGCAACAGAAGCGTTGGCGCGAGCACGTTGAGAGACTCGCGCAGCGAGACACCGGCTTTCGATCATGAAATAATCCCGTAAAAAGAATATACCTTAGCCACCGATAAAATCATTGGGATGTATTTATAACACGACGTATCCGTACCACCAGTACGTTACAATGATTTTATTAGTCGGTCTCACAGATAAATCGTATGTTTGCAAAACAATTCCAAGGCAAGAGGACGGTACATCGCTCACGGGAAAAAGTTGTTATCTTTTTTTTTATTTTCTGCGAGTACACCAAAATTATATATAAAGTAAGTTTGTTCGACGCCCAATGCTAAACGTCTATATGTCTGTCTCTCTTCGACATAACTCTCTCTCTCTCTCTCTCGCACTATTATTCTTCTAATTCTTAAAAATAAACGGCCATGTCGAATGAGGAGCCAAAAGCTTAGCCCAATTAGATTATACTTCTGCGTATTCTCTCGAAATGCGGACCCTGTCTGTCGAATCGTTCGGGAGAAAAGAGCTTTCGAAAATTCTGCCGAAAGGGGTGGTGTCGTTTACACTGATGTCAAGGGGCACGGTAGCGTCGCGACGCCAAGTGAGAAAAATTGTAATGCATTTTATTCTCTGGGAGATGCTAACTTCCAAAGCCAGTGTTACGTCGCGCGAGTTATTCGATGTGCTCGCCACAATATTATCCTTGGCCTGGGCACGTCGAATCTTCTTTAGTGGTCATAATATCAGTAAAGAACTTTTCCTTTATATATTTTCGTTGCAGTATACGGAAAATGCGCGAGACCGTCCATTCCCGTTTTATTTGTGTCCTTCGCTATTCCTGAGAAATAAGATCTATGTTGGTTCATTTAACACGGAGAACCGTATCTTATAAAAGTTACGAAATTTTTCAAAAGACTTTTCATTTGCTTGTTAATATAGTTATAGACTGGTGATAAGAATCACATACATCAATTCCATAATGAAGTAATTTAGAGATTAGAAGCTTCTAATTTCTGAAAGAAGTCATTCGTTCTGCTCGTTGTGACTTGAGCCTTCGCGCCGATACATCGAATTATGAGTTTTGTCATGCCCAGTCTATTGCAAAGTAAGCGATATGATACTCTCTGTCTATATCTAAATTCATGGAATAAGCATGTATATCACGTGTGTAACTAAAAATAAGTTGAAATTCTTTTTTTCATGGAAAGCAACATGAATATTGTAAATGGCCGTTATGCTTTTTCCGTGATACTCGCTGATAGGCAGTATCACGGAACGATTGACTTCGCCAACGACGCGAGTTGGCGAAGTTGGCGGAAGGGATACCTCCCACCAACTCGCGCTCAAAAGACAAAAGAAGCGCTAGTAAACAGGAGCGATCAGGCATGAACGCATTGACTTCTTATCTGATTCGTCAAAGTCGCAAGTTGCAAGGTGCTACAAGTATTTTTGTGTGTTGTTATTTGTGTTCGAAGCAACGACAAGGTCAAGTGTCAATAAATGTATAGTTACGATAAGAAGAAAAGTGTTAATGTCCCAGCAGTTTAAATAAACAGTGAGTTGACTATGGGAAACAGGGCGAAAAGTGGTCAACAGTATGGAGCCGTTCGGAGACGAAGCTTTAAAAAAGGATGGATTGATAGGTAACTACAATTTTATTTACATTTTTTCTAGGATCTTATAACACAGGGTAAGTACCTATATTATTCCGTAAATATCTGTTAATATAATGGTCAAGATGAATCCTCCTCAACCGTGACAGACGTGGTGAAATCGCTGAATCTTCCGTTCATTTTTCTTTGATGTCTAATGATCCTACGGAAACGCATTATATATTTTGTTGCATTTTCATTGACTCTACGAAGCTAATTTTATGGACGTGTGTCTATCGAAACATTAACGTAAATTGATATGCACATTTTAATGGTCATGTTACATGGTTGTTATGTTTCAAAAAATAAATCTCGAGTATTACAATGTAATCTCATGGAAAAATAAAAGAATCCTGATATATCGCTGTCGGAAAGTAAGATATTTTCTATAATAAGCGTATTACGACTTTAAAAAGTTATCTAATTGGAAATCAGAAATGCCGTGGTTACCAAATCGCAGATACCATTAGTCATGGAAAATATTGTCTCCGTTACAGGCGAAAGCGTTCTCCGTTGAATTGTGCCCCCGTCAACGCGTCCGATGCATCACAAGACTTGCTAGGCAATGAAATCGAATCGACAGCGTCTTTAAAAGGTCGAGGACAATCTCTCGAAGCAGATGCTGAAGAAGCGATCCGACTTCCCCGATCAGAAAAAAGAAAAGAGGTTAGTGAAGTAATAATTCCGGACATTGACGTCAACGGCAATACTCTCGCTGTGTACGCAAATGTCGAAAGCACATTGTCCGATGTTATCAAAAACGTGTCCGGCCCGGATCTTGACGAAATCTTTACTGGACACGATACCGATGATAACGCTAATGTCAATGAGAATCGCATCACGGAAATAAGTATTGGAGGTCGTAGGATCATTGATTTCGATTTTGTCTGGAAAGAGATCCATAGAACGTTCGATGAACTTGCGTACAAAAACGGTTGCCTTTTTCGAGATTGGAAACTAGTAAATTCTCGTCGTCGTGGATTTATCTCCCAGTTCTTTTTTTACTGTAAAAACTGTGATCACAGAGACAATATTTGGTCTGAATCCATCGGGGAGGCCAACCTGGATGTCAACGCAGGAGCGACCCTCGGAACATTATTAACAGGAATGGGTTTTGCTCAATTAGAAGAGCTCGCAGCAGCTATGAACATTCAATGTATGTCTGAAAAGACATATATAGCACACCGCGAAACGTTAACCACTCAACTCTCGCAATCCGCTCATATAGAAATGAAAGCAGCTGGCGAGACGGAAAAAGAGTTGGCCATCAAAAGAGGTGACGTCCATGATGGTATTCCGTACATTTCAGTAGTCGTAGACAGTAGCTGGATGAAGAGATCGTATGGTACTAACTATAATTCCCTCTCCGGTGTTGGTGCTATTATCGGTTATCACACAGGTAAAGTCCTCTTCGTAGGCATCCGAAATAAATTCTGCACGGTTTGCGATAGAGCACAACGAGGCGGAACCGAACCTAAAGTTCACAAATGTTATAAAAACTTTGATCGTAATGCAAACTCCACAAGCATGGAGAGCGATGCTATAGTCGAAGGTTTTAAAAGTAGCTTGGAAATGCACGGGCTGATTTATAAAATGGTTGTTGCTGATGGAGACAGCAATGTTTATAAATCTATTAGAGATAATGATCCATATCGCAACCAAGGGATACAGGTGAAGAAAGTTGAGTGCACCAATCATCTTCTTCGGAATCTGTGCGAAAAACTGAGAACCACTTCAGAATTAACTCAGCCAAAGGGACAGAGGAAAAGGGGTTTTATCACAGCTCGAGAAGCAGTGAAGAATAAAATCAAGACGATCCGAGATGAAGTGATACATGCAGCTAGCCGATGGAGAGAAGATAAGCAGCCGTATCACTGCAGAGTTAAAAATTTGCAAAGTGATATCCTCAACATCTGCAGTCATGTCTTTGGCGAGCACAAACGATGTGGTGATCGTAAATGTCGGGAAGATGAAGGCCAAGATGAACGCAATATTGTTCCTGAATTAAAGGCCCATGCACTATATCAAAGAGTAAGGAGCGCTCTCGAGTATATCAGTTGTTTTTCCGACAGTCCGATGTTTAACTTGACGAACAACGCGGCGGAGGCGTTCAATGCAGTTATCTGCAAGGATGTCGGTGGAAAACGTATAAACTTCGGCTTACGTGGTTCTTACAACGCCAGAGTAGCAGGATCAGTCGTTCAATATAACACGCAAGAGCTACTTACGAAGCATCACGAAAACCAGTACAAAACGGTTCCTTCTATAGTTGGAAATCTGGAAAAGCGCCGTAAAGCCAAAATAGCGAAAACGAAAAAAGTGCGAACTAGCAAGGGACGCAAAAGAGGATTTCGCAAAGCGCAAGGACTTGACAAACATTATGGTCCAAACTCAGAGCGGCCAGATGTGGACGCTGAAACGTATAAGCGCCTTAGCGAAAATCATTTGCAAAAACTGTCCGAAAACGCCGATAATTGGAAACAAATTGAGTACGACACAAGGGACCAAAGTCACTCTGAACTGTGGATGACCATGCGAAAGCAGATGTTAACAGCATCGAACTTCGGAACTGTATGCCGAAGGCGACCGACGACGTGTTGTGGAGCAAAAGTAAAAGAGATCTTGTATTCACCAATATCAGACGTAATGGCTTTGACGTATGGTCATGATAACGAGGATAAAGCTAGAAAACAATTAGCGACTGAACTCAAAAAAGACGTTCGAATCAGTGGATTGTTTATTGATCAGGAATTTTCATTCTTAGGTGCCTCTCCTGATGGACTTATTGATGAAGATGGCTTGGTCGAAATAAAATGTCCTATAACAGCGAAGGATTTGTCGCCACAAGAAGCAGCCGAGGCATTGACACAAATGAAAGGTGTCTTCGATAAGAAAAATTCTTGTGCGATGAACCGTAAACACCGATATTTTTATCAAGTACAAGGTCAACTTCACGTTGCACGGCGAGAATATTGCATTTTTGCTGTTTGGACACCGCAATATATGAAGTGGATTCGAGTCGACAGAGACGATGTTTTTTGGGAGGACCACATGAAAAATTTTCTTATACGTTTCTACAATGAATGCATGCTGCCGGAAATTTTAGACAGCCGCTTCAACCGACACATGTCTATTCGGAATCCTGAATATATATTGAAGGCCATAGCGGAAGCTAAACTGAAGAAGGTGGCCGGCAAAACGAAACAAAAGGCATTAGTTGGAACGCTTCGACACTGCATAACGAATAAAAGATGCATTTCTGAAAGGAGTTTGGCAGAGGTCGACAACGACTTCGTCATTTCGCCCCACAAAAAACGTAAGGGTTCGGAGTCTGCAAAAGTGGAAATTACGGACCTTGCGCCTAAGAAATTTGTAAGTAAGGACATCGTACCAAAAGTAGATCAGTCTGTGGGTTACGTGCCTAAAATAGGAAAAACGGAAGCTTTCGCGGATCCCATCACGGAAGCTAAGGCCTTCGCACCTGAGGCACCGAAAGCTGCAATTTTTCAATATGCAATCACGAAAACTAACGTCTCCGTACCAGACGGAGCAAAGGCATGCGATAAGCAGCGTGCAAGAGTCATGTCGAGAAAAACTGTTGCGAATGACGCTAACGATTGCGCAAATTTGGGTTACGAGAAAAGTGAAGGCTTTACACCTGAAGCCGCGCAAGCCTTTAGAAAGATGCTTGATAATAAAACACACTGCATTAACAGCATCAGGCTTAATGTCCTTCCGGTAGAGTCTTGGTTAGATGAAGATTCGTTGAATGAATTCTTACGAATAGTAAGAAAAAAGTACGGATTTGAAACGCAAAGTGTAACATACATGTACTGTCATCCTACTTTGATCGAGCCTGTCCAGAGCAATCGCAGTATCCAACTAATCGGAGGACTGGAGGTGCTTATACTTTGATGGTACGAGACTTCGTGTATATGATAGTCTTCCAGGCTTGACAAACTATAGGCTGGTCGATAAAGAAAAAGAGTATATTCGATTGCGATTCCCTACGATACGCGAAATTGATATTACTTTCCGAAAGGTTCAACAGAAACCAGTCGGCGTAAGTTGCGGTATTTACGCTTCTGCATTTGCCACGAGCATCGTCTTTGGACGAGACCCTTCTAAAAAAAGGTACTCGAAAGATGAAGCTTCAATGCGCCGTCACTTCTTAAGGATTCTTGAAAACGAGTTGCTGTCAGTGTTCCCTCAAGAATAATTGTAATTGTTGGAAATGCTGCATGCAAATTAGGGTGTGTCGAAAAAATATTTATTTTCATTTTTGTTTTTGCATAATTTTGAACTATAGTTTGTACCTCGACTCTTCTAAAAATGTCAGCACGATGAAAATTTTTTTACAGGTGGATCGAACGATGTATCAATTTCTCATTCAATTAACAGGTACCTGAATACGGCTGTTAATAAAGTCATGTCCCTTAATTCCAGATATGATATATTGACATTCGCGTATCTTTTTTCGTTATCAAGATTATTGGGAAGAGAAAAAGTACTAACAATTATGGAGTGTCCGATAAAATTTTTCGATTAAGTCACAAATTTTACAAATAATATCGAAAATGGATAAAATTCTAGAAAAAATGTGAAAAACGAAAAAAAATAGACCGACACCGGTTGTTCGGTCAGTATGCGCTTCGGAGATCCCCCTAGTTAAGCAGTATTTCGATCCGCCGATACTTGGATGGGTAACCGGTTAGCCATGCACCGGCTGGCTCATCAACCAATAAGCGGAGGTCTGCTTTTCTGAGACCTCTGTGTATAAACTTAATCAAGTTACTTTGCTGTATACACCGAGAAGTCAGAAAAATATATAGCTGTCTGTATCGGCATAGGGGTTTTCCACGGTTTTCCCATGCCCATTGCAAATGCAGTACAGTGTAGTTAAGTCGGCTGCGAACGCATTAAAAGTTAGGCTAGCGAGATATCTAGACTGAGCGTTGCAAAGAATATAAAAAATATCGTAGCAAGCGATTTATGTTTCAAATTGCGATGAAATTTTACGTTTCCCCCGATTTTCCGCCGTATTTACCTATACTGCTGAATCTTGGAACTGATCTGATATTTTGTTCGAACTCTTTGAAATTTTCTGCTTTTGCGATTTTTTAATAATGTATTGATCATTTCCCCTTGATTTTCGGTTTATTTTTTAAACATATTCCTTTTTTTATTGCATTTTTAATGATGTTGTCAAGTTTTGGAATCAATCTAAAAAATTTTTGGACTTCATGATACTCTTTCTTTCTCAATTTTTTTCAATTGATTAAAGTTTTTCTGATGTTTAGTCAAATTTTACATGTACATAAAAGATGTTAAACGAAACTGCTGTGTTTTTCCATTTTTCTTGCAAATTGTCGGTCGTGTTCGTCATTTTTTTTTTTCATATTTACAATTAATTTGGAACATGCGTTCAAAATTAGTTTCAGTTGAATGAAATTTTACTTGTAATTCAACTCCACGATGGACTATAGCTCCAGAATGCTCGAACTTGGAATTTCAATTGAAACTAATCTTACAAGGCGGAGAGGGTAATGTTCTCATCTTCGAAAATTTATACCTAGAAAACTCGATCTGAACGAAAAATTTGTAAGTACTTTTTCTTTTCTGAATGATCTGGAGATAACAAGAAAAAAAACCGCGAACGTCAATATATCATATGTGAAATTTAGGGACATAACTTTAATAAGAGCCGTATTCGTGTACGTGTTAGTTGAATGGGGAATCGATACATCGTTTGGGCCACCTTTGAAAAATTCATTATCGCCCTAAAATGTTCATAAGAGTTGATAAAAGGAAAAACTATAGTTCCAAACAATGCAAAATAAAAAACCAAAACAATTTTTTTTTAACAGACCCTAATCCATATCCAAATCCGCAATGAACGAATTTTCACCGGTATTTTGTACCAGAGTCGTTTAGCAAGACGTTGTCTGGATTATTTACGAAATTCGGACTCACTACCAGAGTCACCTAACAAGATGTGTGCTGGATTTGATTGAACGAACCCAATTATGCTAACAGAATCGTTGAGCAAAACGTGTGCTGGTATTATTTAACAATTGTTCCCAGGGTCGTCTAACAAGAAGTGTACTGGTTCTAATTTTTTTTTATTCGCACCTGCATCCAGAGTCGTGTAACGAAACGTGTGCTGGACGCAGTGATACACGGCAAAGAAATTTCGACGCCCAATGCTAAACGCCGATATATCTATCTATCTTCAACACAGCTCTCGCTGTCTCTCTCTGTCGCACTTTTTTTTTAATTCTCAAAAATAAATGGCCATGTCGAATGAGGAGCCAAAAGCTCGGACCAGTTCGATGATAAATCTGCGTATTCTCACACAATCTGGACCCTGTCCGTCGAATCGTTCGAGAGAAAAGAGCTTCCGAAAAATTTGCTGGGAGGAGTGTATCGAGTCTCTTGACGGCCTCACCGCAACAGAAGCGTTGGCGCGAGGACGTCGAGAGACTCGCGCAGCGAGACGCTGACCTTCGATCATGGAGTTATCCCGTAATGAAAATATACCTTAGCCACCGATAAAATCATTGGGATGTATTTATAACACGACGTATCCGTACCACTGGTACGTAACAATGATTTTATTAGTCGCTATCACATATAAATCGTATGTTTGCAAAACAATTCCAAGGCAAGAGGATGGTACGTTGCTCACAGAAAAAAGTTGTTATTTTCTTTGTATCTTCTGCGAGTACAACAAAATTATATGAAAAGTAAGTTTGTTCGACGCCCAATGCTAAACGCCTATATGTTTGTCTCTGTTGAACATAGCTCTCTCTCTTTCTCTCTCTCTCTCTCGCACTTTTTTTTTTAATTTTCAAAAATAAACGGCCATGTCGAATGAGGAGCCAAAAGCTCAGCCGAATTCGATGATACATCTGCGTACCCTCTCAAAATCTGGACTCTGTCTGTCGAATCGTTCGGGAGAAAACGGCTTCTAAAAATTCCTCTGAGAGAGGTGTATCAGTGCCTTCAATAAATTGGGATTTGGTGACATAGTCGTCTAGCAAGACGAGTTCTACCTTTATATACCAAATTGGGACTTGCTATCAGAGTCGTCCAACAAGACTTGTGCTGCTTATTTTAAATCATTCATTCATTTGTCTTTTTTTTAGGTGCATAACATAATTCATGACCCTGATCATCCGTTAAAATTGTGGAATATTGGGATTTTCTAATTACAGACATTTTTCAGGAAGTTTTCTGTATGGAAAAATAAAAATAATATACTGCGCGAAAACTATAAGTGGTACAATGACATTATCGAAGTCTCTAACTGCGAATTGCTAAGACAAACGACAATCTTTACTACTTTGGTATGTATGCTTCTTCTATTTTTTAGAAGAAATATTTCAATCGAAAAAAAGGTTATAAATAAATTGAAATAAAGTTAAAGTTTTGCATACTAATCGGCTTTCCATTAAACTTAATGATAATATGACGTTTACGTCATTAATGATAACCTAATTAATTATAATACTAACGTAGTGAAAAAATTCGCGCGCCAATTTCTGTCACGCAGCGTGAGCGCAGCGAACCTACAGCTATGCTGGCTCAAGCGTGTTCTCTCCCCCCTCCTGCTTAGCAGAAGTCTTCAGAGAAAAACAACAACCAGTCGAACACAGCGTCGGACAACAAAGCTTGCTGCGTGGATTACAACTTTTTGTGTATAAATTCGCAATCATTTTACTGCCGACAAGTTTATTTCGAATGTTCCGAGTGCTGTGTACGTCGGAAAGTACGATTAAACATTTAAAAAAAGTGTTTCCGTTCAGTGTGAATGTTTCCAAAAAGAACAATGGAAGCGTTTACTACTAGTGCATCAGGAATAACGTATGGACTAATAAAAGATCATGGAAAGAGTGACCTGCGAAAGACGAAATGTCGCATCGAACATCCACACATGCAGGATCACCCTTATGCCGTACATGTGGTAAGTTTTGTAACTTATTTTTGCATAAAAAATATTTTCTAATAAGTACACGCACACACGTCCTTCAATTTTATTATTTCTTGAGCATTCGATAAGGGAACCTGTAGCTTTATTTCAATACTACAGGGTACTGCTTACAACATGCATAGTACCGTTGCAATACAATGTTGACATTGATGATTCTTCGCCGTTCATTGTTCCTTCAGCGTGTCTAGACAAATTAGATCCCCACATTGTAATTTATGCATTCGTAAATAAGTTTCCAGAGGTAAATAATTAGAACGATTTTTTATTATTCTTTTTCCCTTGCACAAAGACGAAGCTTTGTTTCTATAGAAAGCATTGCAAAAAAAGTGTAAAAAATGTTAACGTATCCGAAGTAGTACGGTAGTTATCAGCTATTACATTTGAGATATATCTTTGGGCACTGTCTTTCGTTACTCGCTATTATGAAAAAAAAAAATTGTTCCTAACTCCTAAGAAAGAATTTTTCGCTCTTGAGTATTTAATCATCCAACGATTGCAAATGAGCTGTAGCGAATTTATAAGTTTCTTAACTTTTTGCTTCCTCATACTGGAAGCTTTGTTTTCGTGAAAAATTTGTTTTTTCGAGGTTTTCATGTCACGATACTTGAAATGATCATCATTAAGAAAAATGGTTTTCACGAAATGTGTGTGTGTGTGTGTGTGTGTGTGTATGCGAGATTTCCTTATCCACACGATAACTGTCGTAATTTTCTACGGATTTTTTTCTAATTTGGCACTCAAGTAGATTATCATATAACAAAATTTGTGATTGTATTTGACGCGAATCGGTCAAAAATTTCTATTCATACAGCATTTTCTAAATTAAAAAAAAAAAAATTTCTTTACGCTATAACTAATGTCATTGAAGGGACACCGGCCTCAAATTCTGTATAATGAATTTCTCGTAAAATATTATGTGTACCGAATTTCACGAGAACCTGTCGAACCGTTGTCTAATTATGACGTTGAAGATTTCTGCATCTGCAAAATTTCGACTTTAAAAAATCATAAATAAGTAACGGAGAAGCCGAAAAAAAATTACCTTGGCGGGTTCTTGAGAACCACGAGTTTCCTACAAGCACAAATTTTTTCAGGTTTTTCCTACGCGTATTTACGAACTGGCGGCTATTTTAGAACCAAATTTCCCGATTTTTTCGGTTGACCAATTTTAAAAGTTCACCAGTTGGTGCAATCAATTTTTTTCCAAGGCAGAAAAATTTGTTTTGCGGATATCGCAAGGCACTTTCTTCAGTTTATTGATTTATCCATTTTTTCGAAGATTGGCATCAAATTTTGTGTTTTCTTTTCGGTTGGCCAGTTCTTCGGGCTCAACGGTTGAAGAAATATATTTTTTTTAAAAGGCAGATTTATTCGTCTTACAAGTATCTCCAGGCACTTCTTTTTTTTTTATTTAAAAAATTTACCGTCATTTTCTCAATTTTCATTTTCATCACCGTTACAGTTTCCATTTTAATGGCTTAAACCGTGTTACCGTGTCTGGCAATTAATCGAACATAAAGGCAGATTGATTCGTTTTGTGCATATCTTCAGGAATTTACCTCGATTTTTTTTTTCAATTATTTCTAGCTATTGGCAACCTATTTTGTGATTTTTCGTAATTTTGTAATTTATTTGTTCCTAAGGCAGATGTTTGCGTTATGTTCTTATCGCGAGGCGCTTTTTTCTTGTTTTTTCACCTATATTTAAATATTGGCCGACATTATATCCATTTTTTTTCGCCGTTGGCCCGTTGTACCATTTTACGTATTGGTGCAAATTTTTTTCCCGAAGCAGATTCATTTGTTTGGCGAATATCTCTAGGCACTTTTTTTAGGTTTTTTTTTTTGGATGTTTTGTCAAAAATTGGCATTTGATTTTGTCGATTTTCGACGGTTGGCCAGTTACTTAGTTATGATTTTTTTAAAGTCGAAATTTTGCAGATGCAGAAATCTTCAACGTCATGTCCAATTAACTGTTGAAATGTCAGAAAATTTCGAATTTTCGTGAACAAAAAGAAAAAAAAGCTTTCAGGAAAAGAAAAATTTGCGAAATTTTCCACAGATTTATCTTGAATTCTCTCCACACTTAGACAACCAATTTGAAAGATATTAGGTGCAAATTACTAGGGATTGAGTTCCAATTTAGTTTACATATGGACTAACATCACACAATGTTTCAGTAACAGATTTACAAAAATCGGTCGAGGGGTAAATATCTTACGTCACTTTGCATTTTTATAAAAATGTCTTCCGAGTGACGAGCCTCTAAAGTACAGTCTTGCAAATTGCTTCCTCCATATTTTTTGCTTTCTATAAAGGTTTCTCTATGACGAAGCCAAAATTGATCGACATACTTGCTCATAAGGGTGTGAAAACTAACATCTTTTGTAGGAAACTTTTCTCGATTAAGTCCACTTTTCAGTTAGTTTTCGGGAAGACCATTTTCGACTGTTGAAAATTTTCAACTTTATCGAAAAAAGTTTCCTACAAAAGTTGTTAATTTTAACATGGCGAACATTTCGGTCGAAACAAAAAGTTATAGTTCCTAAAATTATGTAGGAACAAATTTTTTTTGATTTTCCACCCTTATCGAGTGATTTTAAGGTCATAATTCGCCCAACCGAGGAATTTCCATTTTTCGCAAACGAAAACAATTAATTTTTTTAAAAAAGAAACACGCACCTTTGCTTCCGGACTTAGTTTTAAAAAGTATTTCGTATTGTATGAAGATTCTGACAAAGAAATCTCAAAGTGTCACCTCCAATTCTTAGAAAGTAAAAAAAATGATAATTAAAAAATATAACAGTTATTTCCTTCCTACAAATCAAAGTTGTCACGTTTGAACGTTTTTTCAGCATCTTCATACAATGCGGAATATTTTATAAAATTGAGACCGGAGATAAAGTGTGTTTTCAGTAAAATAAATTATTTTCTGATATTTTTTTGCGAAAAATAGAATTTCTTTCATTGAAAACATTATGACTAACATAGTTTGGAAAGTAAACAGAAAATGAAAAAGTTCATGTCTTTACGTATTTTTAGAGAAACCAATATTTTCTGACACACAACGATATAATCCCGATCGGTGACGTTCAAAAATCTAAAAGAAATCAATGACGCTGAAACTGGCAGGAAAATCTAGCAGGCAAAGTCGCCCGGTGAGCGTGAACTTTTTGCCGTGACTGTACGCGCCCCACTACTGCAGCACAGCACGGCAAGCCCGGAAGGCGCCCAAGCTAGCCGCCGAATCCGCGAACAAAAGCTTCTAACTGAACAATCTATATGTCGTTATATTCGTATCGATCTATAGAATATTACTGTAAATCTGGGAATTCAGATTTACATGCGTGTAGAAAATCTGCTGGGTTACGTAGACTGTGATACTTGTACGATAGCTATAAGGCTGTGTTCGTGAAATAATTCATAACTTCCACACGCATGCTCTCAGGCTTTTGTCAATTTACGAGATTATTCTGCAAACTCTGACGAATAGAACAGTCTATATTTTATTCAGTTAGAAGCTTTTGTTAATAATTTTTTTAAATAGTGTTTCGAGATAGGATGCGCGTGGAGCTTACTACTCGGCCAACTTTTCGAATTTTTTCAGTTATGAATAAATGTCATATTCGTATCAATCCATAGAATATTACTGTGAATCTGGGAATTCCTATGTTCATGCGTGTAGAAGTATCAGCGAGTTAGGTAGACTTAGAAGTTAGTACCAAAACTGTAGGCAATAAGCTACCCGCTAGCAGGCGAGACACGGAACGCTATACCTATATAGCGGATTCGGCGGCTAGCTTCGGCGCCTTCCGGGCTTGCCGTGCTGTGCTGCAGTAGTGGGGCGCGTACAGTCACGGCAAATAGTTCACGCTCACCGGGCGACTTTGCCTCCAAAGTTTTCCTGCTAGTTTCAGCGTCATAGAAATCACAAACACACATCTCAAGTAGAAGGGAAGAATCATCTGGATGATTGACCGATAAAAGTGGTCAATTTGATAATGGTATCTTTTATCGACCGGGCCACTTCTATTGAAAGATCTTCTTGATGTTTTTTCTTCAATCTGTCAGTTTTTTATACTAATTGAGATGGACGTTTGCTATTTTTTCTTTCGGATTTTTGAAGTGCACCGTTCAGGGCAAACGTATCTTATTTTTCTTTTTCCAATGATATATCTCAAAAAATATTGGTCGCTAAAAAAATTCTGAGATAAAAGTTCCAAAGGAATACCCCCAATTCTTAGGCAGATAAAACTGAATACATTCTTGAAAATACAATTTTTTATTTCTTACTGCCTAAGAATTGGAAGTGCCTCTTAGGAATTTTTTTCTGAAAATCTTTAAAAAAATCGTGACCAGAATCTAAGATGTGTTGTTAGTAAAAAGAAATTATGTATTTCTTTTTTTTCCATACATATACTTTCTTCCATCGGGAAAATTGTATCTCTGATATCGAAGTAGATAGAAATTGAAAAAGTTCATGACCCTAAACATTTTCTGAGGGATCAATATTTTCTGAGATTTAGTGATGTTGAATAAACGTGGGAATCATAATCGTTGTCCTTTAAAACCCGTGAAAAAATCTTAAACACCCGTCTCGAATAGTACAAAAAACTGACAAATATAAAGAATTATTCAAGAGGTAAACTTTAAAAAGTGGGCCAATATATAAGAAGAACGCCTCGTATGCAGAGATCCACTTCTTTCTTTAACTTCTGTAAAATTTTCCTTGATATATTAAACGATCGTTTGTCAATGAACATTAGACTGCCTAAAAAAATTTTATTTGTGTGACTGCCGCATCAAAATATCGTGGTTTCGTTACTAATAATGGCCTTCAGAGAGCTTCGTACAAATTTTTGTAGAGGTGGCGCAACGATCATATGTATTGCCATTTGATCAACGCATAGAAAGTTAAAGTTTTCGCTTCAATGGGTATCATTATTGTTGCACACGATGGACCGTGCGTAGTAGCATTTGATAGTTTGAATGATGACCACTAATTCTTTGTGTTTAACAAAACTTTGGCCGCACAGTGTCCGTTATATTCAATGACACGTAAACATATGTTTTTTACTTTTCCAACAAACGATTATATAAGACCAACTATGATTTTCCTTAGTTTGTCTTAGGTAACAGTTTTTTTTTGGAAAAATAAAAAGGTGAAAATGTTCTTCAATGCACGATATTGAAGGAAATCGGTCAAGCTATGAAATGCTACCACATAAAGGACCATCCATCGTGTAAACAAATAATAATATGACAAATAATATCCGTTCAAACGAACGATTCGCATTTCTACGTGTTAATCGAAATCGGAAATACAAAAGGTGGTTGCGTCACCTCTAACTAAATTCGTACGAAACTTTTCCTCAACGAGAATAATTGTTCAGACTATAGTTTATTGATGTGACAAGTAAACAAAGAATAAACCAGTTTCCTTTGAAGCATCATTATTTTATTGATTTCGATTGTTTATTGTTCGAAATTTTGGTGACAAATATCTGTGGAAACAACACGGTGCAAGTTTCAAGCTAAACTTTCATGCTCCAGCCCCCTCTAACAGTTGAACAATTTATTCATGAATAATCGTTTCGAAAAATAATACTTTCTCTTTTGTTCAATGCCACGACCATTATTTCAGCCAGACGGCTTTTTGTAAAAACCCGAAGTTTTCAGCATCTACATTTTTTGAAACATCTATTGAATATTATCGAAGATTTTGTTGAGTTTGCAATGAAGTTCACAAATTGTTTAATTTTCGATTTCCTTGAATCTTATGATGTTTAAATGTTGAACAACTGAAATTTGCAATATCGTTTTGCAAAAAATCTCCATTCTTGATTAATGTTATTCAATTACATACAAATTCCGCTCAGAATTCCGTTATTCATGAGTTCCTATGCACAACGATAGGATTTAGTTTTATACATGATGTTGGTTACATTAATCATCTGGAAGCATGAAAATTCGTCAAAGTCCTGACTTTGAATAATATTTGAGAATTACTGTACAGTTGCAATGTTATTTGTTACAGTTTCGGAACGTCATTGAGCCCTGTCACGAGGTATTGCGGTGGACCGAAGAACATGCTGCAGAATTTGTAGAAGATGTGCTAGAGCTATCGCTGCACTCCGTAGAAGAGTATAAGCTGTACGAGAAATGCAAGGTAGCTATGGGGGAGCGGCATAATCGCAAATCGACAAAAGGTAAGCGCCAAGACGCAATAGTCCGTCAAATTTTCCAACGCTTCAACGACAATGTTGGAGATATAAATCTAAACGAAGTCGCAGAGAGCCTTGGAGATGAACGGCACTCCATTGTATCGCGCATAGAGCGATTCTTCATGCGCGCAACCCGAGATGATGCCAAGTATTGGTACATTTATAACAGCGAAAATCCACCACACGGTGTTGAAAGTTGTCTAAATGGTATCAGCGGCCATTTGGATCCGAAGAAAAATTCCAGGATCGACGAGATGCCCGGGATCAATACAAGCATGTTCTACGTTGGAAGCGCAGGTAGCTTTACTGAAATGCATGTGGAAGACAGTATTGCGGACAGCGTGAACATCATCCATGCCGGTAAACCAAAAATTTGGATGATCATAGACCGAGATGATTGCGCCCGCACAAACGACATCATAAGCCAAAAATTGAAAGATGTTTCACGTGTTGTAAACAGTAAAGAAGCATCAGAGACAACTGATGATTGTGTATTGCCATTGCATCACAAGAATTTAGTTCTGACTCCTCGGCTTCTTGACGAACACAAGATTCGGTACGAATTTTTGGTACAAAACGCAGGTGATTTGGTGTACGTTCGATACGGAATCTTGCATCAAGTGGTAAACGTTGGCACAAATGTTGCTGAAGCTATCAACGTCGGAAGCGACGGATGGAATTTCAGCAACGACTTAAAGATGCTCTGCAAATGTCAAACGTGTCAGTTGATACATGCTGCAACGAATAAGGATGTGAACATGACCGTGAAAGTTGGTAAGGTAAGAGGACCAACTCACATATGCGATTCTTGTGCTAGAATATTCGGCACAAAGAAGTTGCTCATGAAACATCAGAAAGAAGATCACGGTGCTTCCCCGAATCATGTGTGTGAAATATGCGATAAGCAATTTCGACATGTCCAGAGTTTGATGCGACACGTGCGGAGGGCTCATCCTACTGGCGAAGAAAATGGAATGAGCCGCGGCGTATGTGACGTTTGCAACAAGCTCGTGGAAGACATGATTCGTCACAAAAGGGATAGACACTTAAAGTTGGTCGAATGTAATGAGTGTAAAGCGAAGTTTACACGACACGAACTTGCTGCGCATGAAATAACATGCATGAAATTTACTTGCGTGGCATGTAATGTTCAGTTTAAGTCGCGTCTCGCACTAGGAGTCCATCGTGGGAAATGGTGTAAAAAAGGGAAGAGGCCGAAGTCAGACCAAGAACAAAGTCATTAAATGCGATCAATGATTAATCCTTGGCTGATGGGTCGATTCGTCTGGCACGCGTTGATTATTGTACGTGACGAACACTTGCATCAATGGCGACAAGCGACGCGTTGAACAGTGATTATGACAGTCATGTACGGATTATTACGGTCTACAGTCGAATTTTGACATTCATCAGAAGTGCGCTGATTTCGATAAGTAGCGAATCGAACAGAGTCATCTCCACCGAGACGTACTGATTTCGTACGAAAGTCTGTCGTCTCAGAAGTGTGCTGATTTCGATAAGTAGCGAGTCGAACACAGAGTCATCTGCATCTGTATTGTTTTGTCAGAAATGGCTGGCGGAGCCGTTGCATACGGAATTAAAATTTTATAAATTTAGCTTGCTGGTGATGAGAGCTTTCTTTAAGGATTTTTTTCCATACCGGTACGGTGGTCAAGTGGTCAGCGTGCTCCACTTTAGACCAGACGACCGGCAGGTCTCAGATTCAAATCCCGATTGCCGTCGTTTCGTCAAGCGAAATATGGGCGTGACATAGATAAAAATGTATACTTGAGCCACACGCCTACCTATATGTGCGCATCCCGAGTATATAGCTGTATTCCATGTTTACATTTTTGGCGAGACTTGACGTAGCTCCGGCAACGGGAAAAAAATAAGAGACCCACTGTATCAGCATAGGTCTTCTGGGGTTTCCCTATGCTCTTGGCAGTAATGCTAAGGCGAATGCGATACAGGTGAAAGTCGGCTGCAGCCGCACTTTTATCTTCGAATTATGTATATTTTGGGTCTAATAATGGTCATCAATGAAAGTCTGTTGGAATATTTGGAATCAAATTTGTCAAATGGATCAAGACAAACAATTTATAGCTCGGTTGGAAATTCTTTTTCCACTGTAACTCGCAAAAGTTGACAAATTGCGCAAAAATATTCTATAGAACGGACAAACAAAAAACCACGATTGGTGTTGAATGTGGTTATCTCCGATTCAGTGGTTCCCATTTTATTACATAAAGATTTTGGAAAAATGTACTGGCCTCCGGTAAATTCCAAGATATTTAGCGTCAATTGAATTCGTAACTGCACGGAAAAAACGGCTTCGTTGGGCCAACTACCTATTTATTAGTTGAATGATAATTGGTTGCCACAACCATCAAGATAATCGGCGTGACCACCTGGTATTAGGCACATTTACCATTCCGGCTTAGTTGACTTAAATAGGTCACACGACGAATTTTATTCGTGATCCAACTATGTAAGATAGTCGGGGTCAAAGTAGTAGTTGGCCCAACTAATTATTTAGTTCGAGCAACGAGCAGAGCCAACCACCTGAACACAGTTGATCTAACCAAGTAATCATCTGTCTCTCAGAGCACTAAGTCACTTGGTTGGGTTCAACTATTTTTTTATTTACCGTAACAAAGTCGTTTTTTCCGTGTGTACGATGATTTATTATCAAAACTTTGTTCGAGGAACAATGGTCACGTTATTTCGTCTTTATTCTAAACCAATAATAGACAACAAAATTTTGGTTTTTAGAGGAGTTAAAAATTGCCTTGGTAAAGGAAGCTTCCAAATTGCTTGTTTATCATTTTTCTACATTTATGAAGCTATGTTTATGCAAGATTATGCTGAAAGATTTTAGCTTCTTTATGGAAGTTTTTTTTTAAATAATGTAGAATGACTGAGAAGCAGTGCGCAAAGTTCTCCTGCTCAGAATTGTTTAAAGTTTGACAAAACATACTTGAAATGTACAGAAGGCTTAGCAGTTATCGAAAAATGTAAATGCCGAACCTCTCGACGAATACTCGCTGAATTTGATACTAATCATTGTTTGATGTTGATCGATTTCTATGGAAGATTTGAGTCCGAATTTCAAGAAACTTTGTGATCCAGTGCGGGAACGCTATTATTGAAAATATGGAATGCTATAAAAAAATTTTTTTTACTGATCCACGTCAGATTTGTCAGAAGGGCCTGAAAAATTTGGCTATCGGTTGTATCTGAAAGCTCCAAGTGAAAAATTTTACTTTTTACGTCACACCATTCTGGTGCACTGTATGTCTTTACAAAGTTGAAGAATTATAATTTTTGATGTAAGATTTTTAAAAAGACTTGTATTATTGACAACATTTCTTTTCTCATGACTTTTTATTAGGTGACTGGATCCTAAATGTCTTAGAGAATTGGAACGATAACATGAAAAATTGTGGCTGTCATTAGAGAAGTTCCTTCAAAGATTTGTGTAACGAACTTCATTGAGTTAGGGAAGTGCGTTTATCACTCAGATACCCCATACTTGCCTCTGCCGCATTTTTCTCTGATAAGTGTAAGATAATAGAGAACCAATTTCCAATGGCCGTGTACATTGGGTTGTTTTTCCTTCTAATTTTGTCGATTGTTGCCTATCTGGATGTTTTTTTGTCCGCTGATTATAAAAATAATCATCTTTGATGAAATAATCAGATGAGTCATGAAAAATCTACCAATAAATATTATTTTATTGGTTTTCTGTAAATAATGAACAGGTACTGGCACTGTATTACTTGCAATCCACAGAAATATTCTATGATAGAACTGTGAAAGTTTGATATAATGTAGTTGCTATCGGACCCTGTGTTTGTTCTTCGACTCATTACAAGTCGAATGGAACGGCAATGATGGGTCCGAAGTATAAGTTTGAATTCAAATATAATATTGTTGCATTGCCTATTTACAGGCGCACATTATTGGCGGGAGTACCTAGATGTGTTCTTTTCGCTAATAATTAAAATAAGTTCTGGATAAGTATCATTAACATATATAGTCTTAAAAAAACCGTAAATGGTATATTGTGCAACAAAGGTCGGAAGTTGGCGAACACAACGAGTGTGAGCATTGCCGCCCGAGCGTTGCGAGGGCTACAATCACACGGGTTGCAAACGTCAACTTTAGCCCCTGTTGTACACTATATTTTTTGTATCAAGCGCATGAATGGTGGTGCTTTGAATGGTAGTTTTTCGAAACGAACAGGAAAAGGTAAGGTTACAAATTACCGTCTCTAAGAAACATTGCAAAACACACAAGGGACGAAAGGGAATCGCTAAATTGCGCAGGCGCTAACCTATTGTTTCAACACTGCCATGGAAGAACTGCTGTTCATGCACGTGTTACAAGAAAAAAACTATTTTTTGACCGGCTTTTAGGAGGAAATAAACAGTTATTGTCGCTGTATTGTTTGTAATCGCTACACAAACTTTCGATGACAACACTGAGAAGTTTTGAGGACACGTAGTTGTTACCAGACCATGTGTTTGTTCTTCGACATATCACAAGTCGAATGGAACATCAATAATGGGACTGAGGTATAAACTCGTATTCAAAACTAATATTTCCTGATTGACTTTTATATGCGTATATTATTTGTATGGCTGTCATACGGTATTGAAGCATCTCCGACACAGAATATGTTACAAACATTGTGGTTTGAGATAATTTCGATTGCGTATGGCCGCGTTTTAGTTACAATGGCTGACGCTGCATGTTGTAGCGTGATCAGCCGTCCGCAGTGCGCTCTGATGCCTTTGCGTGGCTGGCTGCACACAGAGCGCGCTGTAGTCGACTTCCGAACGCTGTGCGTGCTAGTCGGTAAGTTAGATTAAGACATTTTTAGTTCAAACTTAGTGGCGCTGGGGTCACGTCGGTTTGGAAAATCGCCTCCAGCATCCCCTTAAGCATATTACTAAGCGGAGGAAAAGAAACTAAGCAGGATTTCCTTAGTAGCGGCAAACGAAAAGGAAATAGCCCAGCACTGAATCCCGCGGCCCGGTCGCTGGGAAATGTAGTGTTCGGGAGGATCCACTTATCCCGAGGCGTATGCTCGAGTCCAAGTCCATCTTGAATGGGGCCAATTACCCGTAGAGGGTGCCAGGCCCGTAGTGACAGAGACACGCTTCGGGAGGATCTCTCCTTAGAGTCGGGTTGCTTGAGAGTGCAGCTCTAAGAGGGTGGTAAACTCCATCTAAGGCTAAATACGACCACGAGACCGATAGCGAACAAGTACCGTGAGGGAAAGTTGAAAAGAACTTTGAAGAGAGAGTTCAAGAGTACGTGAAACCGTTCAGGGGTAAACCTGAGAAACCCGAAAAGATCGAATGGGGAGATTCATCGTCAGCGGTACTGGTACGTGTGCGGGTCGCGATGTCCGAGACTTCGGTCTCGCGGCACGCGTCCGCATGTTTTTATTGCCTGGTATCGTCGGCGTGCACTTCTCCCCTAGTAGGACGTTGCGACCCGTTGGGTGTCGGTCTACGGCCCGGGTGGGTGCCTGTTCCGTGTGCGCTTTATCGCGTCACTGCGGGGCAGACCCCCGGTTGCCTGACCGGCTGCTCGGCGGTACTCGCAGGGTATCTGGCCGCAAACATTCGAACTGCGTCCGGCCCGTCGCAAGCGAGGCAAGTGTCCCCGAATGTACGGATCTAATGCCGTCATCGGGCCTAGCCAGCTGTTGGTTGACGGTGTCCTAGGACAGGCTATAACAATTATGATACCGGTCAGCGACGCTACTGCTTTGGGTACTTTCAGGACCCGTCTTGAAACACGGACCAAGGAGTCTAACATGTGAGCAAGTCATTGGGAACTATTAAGCCTAAAGGCGCAATGAAAGTGAAGGTCGGCCTTGCGCCGACCGAGGGAGGATGGGCCGCGTCACGATGCGGTCCTGCACTCCCGGGGCGTCTCGTTCTCATTGCGAGAAGAGGCGCACCCAAAGCGTACACGTTGGGACCCGAAAGATGGTGAACTATGCCTGGTCAGGACGAAGTCAGGGGAAACCCTGATGGAGGTCCGTAGCGATTCTGACGTGCAAATCGATCGTAGGAACTGGGTATAGGGGCGAAAGACTAATCGAACCATCTAGTAGCTGGTTCCCTCCAAAGTTTCCCTCAGGATAGCTGGCACTCGCTCATATGCGAGTCTCATCTGGTAAAGCGAATGATTAGAGGCCTTGGGGCCGAAATGACCTCAACCTATTCTGAAACATTAAATGGGTGAGATCTCTGGCTTGCTTGAACGGTGAAGCCACGAGATTTCGGATCAGAGTGCCAAGTGGGCCAATTTTGGTAAGCAGAACTGGCGCTGTGGGATGAACCAAACGCAGAGTTAAGGCGCCTCAGTCGACGCTTATGGGATACCATGAAGGGCGTTGGTTGCTCAAGACAGCAGGACGGTGGCCATGGAAGTCGGAATCCGCTAAGGAGTGTGTAACAACTCACCTGCCGAAGCAACTAGCCCTGAATATGGATGGCGCTGAAGCGTCGCGCCTATACTCTGCCGTCAGTGGCAAGTGAGGCGGAGAATTTATTTTCCGTCATGAAGCCCTGACGAGTAGGAGGGTCGCGGCGGTGTGCGCAGAAGGGTCTGGGCGTGAGCCTGCCTGGAGCCGCCGTCGGTGCAGATCTTGGTGGTAGTAGCAAATACTCTAGCAAGGCCCTGGAGGACTGACGTGGAGAAGGGTTTCGTGTGAACAGCCGTTGCACACGAGTCAGTCGATCCTAAGCCCTAGGAGAAATCCTATGTTGATGACGGTGTTTGAGTCGCAGAATGTAATATCTAATTACGTGTCACACCCGTCGGGCGAAAGGGAATCCGGTTCCTATTCCGGAACCCGGCAGCGGAACCGTATACAATTCGGGCCCTCGCAAGAGAGTTCGTCGGGGTAACCCAAAATGACCTGGAGACGCCGTCGGGAGATCCGGGAAGAGTTTTCTTTTCTGCATAAGCGTTTGCGTTCCCTGGAAACCTCTAGCAGGGAGATAGGGTTTGGAACGCGAAGAGCACCGCAGTTGCGGCGGTGTCCGGATGTTCCCCTCGGACCTTGAAGAGTAACTATGACTCTCTTAAGGAGTCATAGTTACTCTCATAGTCATAGTCTTATGCAAATTCGATGACCACATAGTCTCATGCAAATTCGATGACCACATTCGAATTTTGCAATGCTTTAGGTGCCTCGCCTTCGGGCACCTTTTTAGTGAGTGCGACAACGACGAAATCTGTGCCCACTGCGCGGAGGGACACCCCAGAGGTCAATGCCGGAAATCAGAGGACTTACTAAAATGTTACAACTGCTGGCACAATAATCGCAGCGAAATCGAGCACTCAGTCACGGATACAAAGAAGTGTCCGGCAAGAAAGTGGCGCATAGAGGAGAGGGTCCGTGCAACGGACTATGGCGCATAATACCATGGGCGCAACCACCGGTCTGCGAATCGAGCGTCATAGAGGGGAAGGGGAGGCAGGGAGTGACGTCCTGCCGGGGCCAGGAGTGGCGCCTCTTCAGTTTCCCGTCCATCTTCCCGGCCGTGAAGCACGCGATACGCAAATAATCCGTCAAGACGGGAGCACATGTGCTCCGGCACCCTCCGTTGGTGCACAGCTCGCTGGAAACCCAATAAACCCACGTTGCAGGAGAAGGGAAGGCGCCACTGCGCCATCCTACAGCGAGCAACTCCCAATAACCCCCCTCACCCACGAACATTCGAATGAAGATGCTACACAGCGCGGGCTAAATAGCCAGACTTTTAGAGATGCACCCCAACATCAACAGAGGGTCGTAGTCCCCACGGACAACGTCTTTGCCTGTCCTAATTGCGAACGTACTTTCCCCACCAAAATAGGTCTAGGAGTATACAGACAACAAGCTCATAGAGTTGAGTACAATGCGGAAATAAATATTACATGGATGAAGTCACGCTGGTCGCCTGAAGAGATTAGGCTTCTTGCATGGGAAGAGGCTATGGCTACCCCGGGAATAAACGCGATAAATACGTACCTAGAGGAAAAGCTAAATCACTCAAGAACGCTTGAGTCTATTAAGGGCATGCGGAAACAGGACAAGTATAAGCAGATACTGATAGAGATTCGGTCTATTGTAGCAGAAAGACAACATGCATCGATGCAATACCGTGAAACGAGAGCTAGAGAAGATAACAACAGTAATGGAGGAAGATCGCCTGAACGTGTAATGACAGCCAACAGAAACGTGACAGCAAGCACCCCGGAACAGCAGGGAATTGACGAAGAAGACATGAACGGTGGTGGAGGGAACTTGAAGCAGTGGCTTCGCTCGAAACTCGCGGAAATGCCTGCCAATACACCGAGGGCGGCACTAATTGGTCGTGCCATCCAGTTGGCCATCGCCGAAGGCAACCCTGAGTCCATACTGGATGAATGGGCAAGAAAACACCTACCTGGGACTACTGCTCGTCCCTACCGGCCAGACATGCCAACAAATAGCAATTTGTCACGCAACGCCAAGCGTAGGGCCGAATATAAACAAATACAGACGCTATGGAGGAAAAACCAGTCAAAAGCCGCAAAGAAAATACTGGATGGAGACGCAAACGAGAGAGATCAGCTTCCCCTGCGTGAGCAAGAAGACTACTGGAGAGAGATCTTTGAAGAAACGACGCAAACTGCGGATCATCAAGTTGCAGGTCGAGTCCAAGGGGCCAGAGTCTGGCGCGAAATCTGGAACCCAATATCAGCAGATGAAGTGGCTGCATGCTACCCATCAGTGCGGTCCTCGGCAGGGCCAGACAGAGTGACGGTTAGAGAATGGCGGTCATCCACGACCGATGGCGTCAAAGCAATCATAATGAACGTTATTCTACTAAGCGGAAGAGTACCGCCCTTGTGGCGAACCTCCAGGACGATATTAATCCCAAAGAAGCCGGGAGCTCGAGACCCAGCATTGTATCGGCCAATATCGATCTCGTCAGAAGGCATCTCCACAAGGTTCTGGCAAGGCGTGTCGCATCGTGCGACCTATTGGACCAAAGGCAGCGAGCATTCATCGAGGCCGATGGGGCAGCTGAAAATATCACTATCCTCGCGAACCTGATACATGATGCCAAACATGAATTAAAACCATTGCACGTTGCAACACTCGACGTCCGAAAAGCCTTCGACACCGTCACCCACACGGCCATTGCACTCGTAATGCGTAAAAACGGGTTACCGGAAGAAATATACCTGATGAGAATATACGCGGAGTCTACCACTGTGCTGGAAGTCGGGGGCATACCTCACTCCCTATACACGCAGCTCGAGGCGTAAGACAGGGTGACCCGCTGTCCCCGCTGATGTTCAACATGGTCATAGACGAAGCCCTGGAGAATATGCTTCCGATAATTGGGACTAACATAGGTGCCCACAATGTAAACGCCCTTGCTTTTGCAGATGACCTCGTGCTGATTGCATCCACTAAGGACGGGCTACAGCGCTCCCTGAACACCGTGGCGAACACACTAGCGAAGTTCGGCCTAGAGATGATGCCGGCTAAATGCTCAGCGCTGTCTATGATGCCC